>WNWK01005999.1:0-47134 GCA_009830355.1 Cherax destructor
TGGAGGGATTGGTACCAAACCTGCACACGAAAATCCCTCCCTATGAAAGCAAAAGACTTGGCAGGAGATGCAACATTCCCCCGATGAAAAGCAGGGGCGCCACGAGTACACTGAGAGACAACACCATAAGTGTCCAGGGCCCAAGACTGTTCAACTGCCTCCCAGCATACATTAGGGGGATTACCAATAGGCCCCTGGCTGTCTTCAAGAAGGCACTGGACAAGCACCTAACGTCAGTACCTGACCAACCGGGCTATGGTTGTACGTCAGTTTGCGTGCGGCCGATAGTAACAGCCTGGTTGATCAGACCCTGATCCACCATGAGGCCTGGTCTCAGACCTGGCCGTGGGGGCGTTGACTCCCGAAACCCTCTCCAGGTAAACTCCAGGTAACTAAACCATTAATGGAAGAGCCACTCCACTAGTGTGATCAGAATTATATTTTACTTGAAAAAAAAATGGAAGTGGACAGGTACACACTGCTCCAAATATTTAGTGAAGAAGAAATTAAGCTAGCTCTAAGTGAAACAAAGCTGAAGGGGTAGAGGAGTTTCAGTGGGGAGAAATAAATGGGATTAAGTCAGGAGTATCTGAGAGAGTTAGAGCTAAGGGAGGTGTAGCAATAATGTTGAAGGTTCAGTTATGGAAGGAGAAGAGGGAATATAAATGTATAAATTCAAGGATTATGTGGATTAAAATGAGGGTCAGATGCAAAAAGTGGGTTATAGTAACCCCTTCTCCTGTACAAATCTACTAAAAACGAGAAGAAGAAAAACTTTATAAAACTGGGTTGTCTGAATGTGCGTGGATGTAGTGCGGATGATAAGAAAGAGATGATTGCCGATGTTATGAATGAAAAGAAGTTGGATGTCCTGGCCCTAACGAAACAAAGCTGAAGGGGGTAGGCGAGTTTCAGTGGGGAGAAATAAATGGGATTAAGTCAGGAGTATCTGAGAGAGTTAGAGCTAAGGAAGGGTAGCAATAATGTTGAAGGATCAGTTATGGAAGGAAAAAGGAATATGAATGTGTAAATTCAAGGATTATGTGGATTAAAAAAAAGGTCGGATGCAAAAGTGGGTCATAATAAGCGTGTATGCACCTGGAGAAGAGAGGAGTGTAGAGGAGAGAGAGATTTTGGGAGATGTTAGCGAATGTATAGGAACTTTTGAACAAAATGAGAGAGTAATTGTGGTAGGGGACCTAAATGCTAAAGTGGGAGAAACATGCGAGAGGGTGTAGTAGGTAAGTTTGGGGTGCCAGGTGTAAATGATAATGGGAGCCCTTTGATTGAACTTTGTATAGAAAGGGGTTTAGTTATAGGTAATACATATTTTAAGAAAAGAGGATAAATAAGTATACAAGATATGATGTAGGGCGAAATGACAGTTTGTTGGACTATGTATTGGTAGATAAAAGACTGTTGAGTAGACTTCAGGATGTACATGTTTATAGAGGGCCACAGATATATCAGATCACTTTTTAGTTATAGCTACAGTGGGAGTAAAAGGTAGATGGGATACAAGGAAAATAGAATCAGTAAGTAAGAGAGGTGAAGGTTTATAAACTAAAGAGGAGGCAGTTAGGGTAAGATATAAACAACTATTGGAGGATAGATGGGCTAGTGAGAGTGTAGGCAATGGGGTCGAAAATGTATGGGGTAGATTTAAAAATGTAGTGTTAGAGTGTTCAGCAGAAGTTTGTGGTTACAGGCGAGTGGGTACGGGAGGGAAGAGGAGCGATTGGTGGAATGATGATGTAAAGAGAGTAGTAAGGAGAAAAAGTTAGCATATGAGAGGTTTTTACAAAGTAGAAGTGATGCAAGGAGGGAAGAGTATATGGAGAGAAAAGAGGTTAAAAGAGTGGTGAAGCAATGTAAAAGAGGCAGATGAGAGAGTGGGTGAGATGTTATCAGCAAATTTTGTTGAAAATAAGAAAAAGTTTTGGAATGAGATTAATAAGTTGAGGAAGCCTAGAGAACAAATGGATTTGACAGTTAAAAATAGAGAGAGAGTTATTAAATGGAGAGTTAGAGGTATCGGGAAGATGGAGAGAATATTTTGAGGAGTTGTTAAATGTTGATGAAGACAGTGAAGCTGTGATTTCGTGTGTAGGGCAAGGAGGAATAACATCTTGTAGGAGTGTGGAAGAGCCAGTTGTGGGTGTAGGGAAGTTCGTGAGGCAGTGGGTAGAATGAAAGGGGTAAGGCAGCTGGGATTGATGGGATAAAGATAGAAATGTTAAAAGCAGGTCGGGATATAGTTTTGGAGTGGTTGGTGCTATTATTTAATAAATGTATGGAAGAGGGTAAGGTACCTAGGGATTGGCAGAGAGCGTGTATTGTTCCTTTGTATAAAGGCAAAGGGGACAAAGAGAGTGCAAAAATTATAGGGAATAAGTCTGTTGAGTGTACCTGGTAAAGTGTATGGTAGAGTTATTATTGAAAGAATTAAGAGTAAGACAGAAAGCAGGATAGCAGATGAACAAGGGGCTTTAGGAAAGGTAGGGGGTGTGTAGACCAAGTGTTTACAGTGAAACATATAGGTGAACAGTATTTGGATAAGGGTAAAGATGTTTTGTGGCATTTATGGATTTGGAAAAGGCGTATGATAGGGTAGATAGGGGGCAATGTGGCAGATGTTGCAGGTGTATGGAATAGGAGGAAGGTTACTGAAAGCAGTGAAGAGTTTTTATGAGGATAATGAGGCTCAGGTTAGAGTGTGTAGGAGGGAAGGGACTATTTCCCAGTAAAAGTGGGCCTTAGACAAGGATGTGATGTCACCGTGGTTGTTCAATATATTTATAGATGGGGTTGTAAGAGAAGTGAATGCGAGGGTCTTGGCAAGAGGTGTTGGGCTAAAAGATAAAGAAGCAAATACAAAGTGGGAGTTGTCACAGTTGCTTTTGCTGATGACACTGTGCTTTGGGAGATTCTGAAGAGAAGTTGCAGAGGTTGGTGGATGAATTTGGTAGGGTGTGTAAAAGAAGAAAATTGAAAGTGAATATAGGAAAGAGTAAGGTGATGAGGATAACAAAAAGAATGGTGACGAAAGATTGGATATCAGATTGGAGGGAGAGAGTATGGAGGAGGTGAATGTATTCAGATATTTGGGAGTGGACATGTCGGCGGATGGGTCTATGAAGGATGAGGTGAATCATAGAATTGATGAGGGAAAAGGGTGAGTGGAGCACTTCGGGTCTGTGGAGACAAGAACCTTGTCCATGGAAGTAAAGAGGGAATGTATGAGAGTATAGTTATACCAACGCTCTTATATGGGTGTGAAGCATGGGTGATGAATGTTGCAACGAGGAGAAGGCTGAAGGCAGTGGAGATGTCATGTCTGAGGTCAATATGTGGTGTGAATATAATGCAGAGAATTCGGAGTTTGGAAATTAGGAGGAGGTGCGGGATTACCAAAACGATTGTCCAGAGAGCTGAGGAGGGTTGTTGAGGTGGTTTGGACATGTAGAGAGAATGGAACGAGACAGAGTGACCGGAGTGTATAAATCTGTAGTGGAGGAAGGCGGGTAGGGGTCGGCCTAGGAAAGGTTGGAGGGAGGGTAAAGGAAGTTTTGTGTGCGAGGCTTGGACTTCCAGCAAGCATGTGTGAGCGTATTTGATAGGAGTGAATGGAGGCATATGCTTTAAACTTGACGTGCTGTTGGAGTGTGAGCAAAGTAACATTTATGAAGGGATTCAGGAAACGGCAGGCGGACTTGAGTTCTGGAGATGGGAAGTACAGTGCCGGCACTCTGAAGGAGGGGTGTTAATGTTGAGTTTTATAACTGTAGTGTAAAGCACCCCTCTGGCAAGACAGTGATGGAGTGAATGATGATGAAAGTTTTTCTTTTGGGCCACCCTGCCTTGGTGGGAATCGGCCGATGTGTTAATAAAAAATAAAAAAATAATAATAATAATAATAATTATAGTATATTTTGGACATGATACAAAAATTACATTTGGTTATTGAGATTACATGAGGTGTACATGCCAAAAGCCCCTAATATGCAGGGCATTTTGGGCAGACATAAAATTAACTTAAAACTAAATTGTAAGAATTTTTGTAGATAGTTTACAATGAGTAAAGGTGAGTATTTAAGCTATGAAATTTGAACATAGTTTAGACATGACATTTTTTAAACATAGTTTTGTACTGTTGTCTTCATTATAAAATTAATTAAATCAGATTAAACAAATTAAAGCAATAATAATAATAAAATAATAAAAAGTTATGGTTGATAATTTATAAAATAAGTAAAGTTGCATATCTAAGTAATAAAGTTTGAATATAAGTTGAATATATCAATTAATTGTAGCAATTTATTGTAGCAATGCAACTAATTGAGTGAGATAACAATTTAAAACAATTAATTGCATTGCAGTTAGTTTACGTGGTCATTATACTATCTACAAAAATTCTTACAATCTAGTTTTAAGTTAATTTTAAGTCTGCCCAAAATGCCCTGCATACTAGGGGCTTTTGGCATGTACACCTCATGTAATCTCAATAACCAAATGTAATTCTTTGTATCATGTCCAAATAAAAATTATTATTATTATTATTATAATGTAAGTGTTGTGGAAACAATTAGCTAAATATGTAATATTCATAACAGGTTTTACATTCAATTGATTAGTCAGGTTTTTACGTTAAGTGATTATTCTAAGGAGTGTAGAGATAGAGATTTTGGGATTTAAGTGAGCATTTAGGAACTTGAACCAATTGAGAGAGTAATAGTGATAGGGGACCTAAATGCTAAAGTGGGAGAAACTGTTAGAGAGGGTGTGGTAGGTAAGTTTGGGGTATCAGGTGTAAATTATAATGGGGGCCTTTGACTGAACTTTGTATAGAAAGGGGTTTGGTAATAGGTGATATATATTTTAAGAAAAAAGGATAAATAAGTATACAAGATATGATATAGGGCATAATGAGAGTAGTTTGTTGGATTATGTATTGGTAGATAAAAGACTGATGGGTACATTTCAGTATGTGCATGTTTATAGAGGGGCCACAAATATATCAGATCATCTTTTAGTTGAAGCTACAGTGAGAGTAAAAGATAGATAAGATACAAAGAGAGTGGAATCAGAAAATAAGAGAGAGGTGAAGGTTTATAAACTAAAAGAGGCAGTTAGGGTATGATATAAACAACTATGGGAAGAAATATGGGATAGTGAGAGTATAGATAATGAAGCTGAAGAGGTATGGGGTAGATTTAAAAATGTAGTGTTAGTGTTCAGCAGAAGTTTGTGGTTATAGGAAAGTGGGTGCGGGAGGGAAGAAGAGCGACTGGTGGAATGACGATGTAAAGAGAGTAATAAGAGAGAAAAAGTTAGAATATGACAGGTTTTACAAAGTAGAAGTGATACAAGGAGGTAGGAGTATAAGGAGAGAAAAATAGAGGTTAAGAGAGTGGTGAAGAAATATAAAAGGAGAAAAAATGAGAGAGTCGGTGAGATGCTATCAACAAATTTTGTTGATAATAAGAAAAAGTTTTGGAGTGAGATTAATAAAATGAGAAAGCATAGGGAATGAATGGACTTGGCAGTTAAAAATAGGAGATGAGAGTTATTAGATAGAGAGCTAGAGGTATCGTGAAGATGGAGGGAATATTTTGAGGAACTGTTAAATGATGAAGAAGATAGGGAAGCTGAGATTTTGTGCATTGCGTAGGGAAGTATAATATCTTGTATATTGCGACCCCAGAATTGGGCCACAATGTATATATATAAATTTGATGTATATTTCCATTTCTTATAATTTTATATTGCTGATATTTTCGATAATAGCTAAATCGTTAATATCTTGCTTTATATTATTATTTTGACTTAGCTATTTTAGTAGGTAGGATGTAACATTACATATTGTGCTCAAGTGTGTTGTAGCTGCCCGGGAGTTGGCAAACTACCGCTTACGGCACTTCGCTTGTTATACTGCCGGCTTCTAGTTGCTGGTAGTCAGTCGGTGGCGTGACCACACCTGAGGTGGGAGACTGCTTCTCCTTCCTCCCTCTCTGGCCTGCTGACAATCGTTGAGTCAACACTTCGCTCTTGTCTCTGCTTGTTTTCTCGTCATTTAGACTCTGTTTGGTAGAGTATGTATTCGGTGGTGAGACGAAACATACTTCTCAGGACTCTGTGTAACTCTGTTCACAGAGAATAGTCTAGACAGTGATTTTCGACGTTGTACTGGGTTGTGTGTCACATTGACACTCTGAGATAACTCAGGTCTCTAGCTTTAGCTCTTGACCTATAATTCGATAAGGCATCTGTGCACGTCACAGTCTGGGATTTTATGCTGAACCTAGATTCAGTAATAAGGGAGTTTTGTGACTATTTTGGAGGATCTGCTGATGGTCCCCAGTTAGGGTCGATTTTCTATCTCCTTGTTCCTGACGCTGTGTTGCTGTTGCTTGTTATATTGCTGTTCTGCGATGGTCATTTTACTGTTCAATCAAGCTCTTCTGATTGTCAGTGTGTTAGAGAAGCTAGCTTATGAGAAGACGTTAAGTCTGACACTGGTTGAGTCGAGTCTTAACGAGTCACCTGGAGCACTCACATACACACATCTACACATTTGTATATATATTAGTAATTGCTGACATTATACCAGATGGTATATAAGAACCAGTTATATGTGCCTTCAGCACAATGATATTGTTAATGAGAGAAGTGTAGGAGCTAACCTCTAATTAATATCTTTAACATACAGTGGTCCCTCGGTTTTCGTGCATCTCCAAACTCAAACATTTATGTAAGTGTATTTTCGTAAGTGCTGTTGCAAGTGTATTTTTGGGGGTCTGAAATAGACTAACCTACGTGACATTATTTCTTAAGGAAGTAAATTCGTTCAGTATTGGCACTTGAGCAGCATTCTGGAACTAATTTTCGGCGAAAACCGAGGGACCACTGTATTTATATGTGATTTACTTTGCTACCCTAGGTTTTCTCACTTTGATAATAAACATTTTAAATATATTTCTTTGGTTAGTATCCTCTCAGTTGGGATCCAATGGTGATATTGATAATATGTTGGATAACTGGACCAGGACACTGACTTCGTTGCAAAAGCCCAGTAACAGGCTGGATGCTAGAAGGGCAATCCTTTCTAGTGTTCACTGGAGATATCTATTACTAATAGATATCGCGTCATTTTGTAACATTGTAGGAGTGAGGAAAAGCCAATTGTGAGTGTGAGAGAGATGCATGAGGAAGTGGGTAGAATGAAAGGGGGTAAAGCAGCTGGGATTGATGGGATAAAGACATAAATGTTAAAAGCAGGTGGTGATATATTTTTGGAGTGGTTGGTTCTTTTATTTAATAAACATATGGAAGAGGGTAAGGTACCCAGAGATTGGCAGAGAACATGCATAGTTCCTTTGTATAAGGGCAAATGGGACAAAAGAGAGCGTAAAAATTATAAGGGAATAGGTCTGGTGAGTACACCTGGTAAAGTGTATGGTAGAGTTATTATTGAAATAATTAAGAGTAAGATGAACAGCAGGATTGCGGATGAACGAGGAGGCTTTAGGAAGAGTGGGGGAGGGTGTAGACCAAATGTTTACAATGAAATATATAGGTGAACAGTATTTAGATAAGGCTAAAAAGGTTTTTGTTGGATTTATGGATTTGGAAAGTGCGTATGATAAAGTAGATAGGAGGCAATATGGCAGATGTTGCAAATGTATGGAATAGGATGTAGGTTACTGAAAGCAGTGAATAGTTTTTACGAGGATAGTGAGGCTCAGGTTAGAGTATGTAGGAGAGAGGGAGATTTACCCAGTAAAAGTAGGCCTTAGACAGGTATGTATGATGTCACCGTGGTTGTTCAATATACGTACGTATTTATAAATGGTGTAGAGGAGAGAGAGAGATTTTGGGAGATGTTAAGCGAATGTATAGGAACTTTTGAACCAAGTGAGAGAGTAATTGTGGTAGGGGACCTAAATGCTAAAGTAGGAGAAACATGTAGAGAGGGTGTGGTAGGTAAGTTTGGGGTGCCAGGTGTAAATGATAATGGGAGCCCTTTGATTGAACTTTGTATAGAAAGGGGTTTAGTTATATGTAATACATATTTTAAGAAAAAGAGGATAAATAAGTATACAAGATATGATGTAGGGCGAAATGACAGTAGTTTGTTGGACTACGTATTGGTAGATAAAAGACTGTTGAGTAGACTTCAGGATGTACATGTTTATAGAGGGGCCACAGATATATCAGATCACTTTTTAGTTATAGCTACAGTGGGAGTAAAAGGTAGATGGGATACATGGAAAATAGAAGCAGTAAGTAAGAGAGAGGTGAAGGTTTATAAACTAAAAGAGGAGGCAGTTAGGGTAAGATATAAACAACTATTGGAGGATAGAATGGGTTAGTGAGAGTGTAGGCAATGGGGTCGAAGATGTATGGGGTAGATTTAAAAATGTAATGTTAGAGTGTTCAGCAGAAGTTTGTGGTTACAGGAAAGTGGGTGTGGGAGGGAAGAAGAGCGATTGGTGGAATGATGATGTAAAGAGAGTAGTAAGGGAGAAAAAGTTAGCATATGAGAGGTTTTACAAAGTAGAAGTGATGCAAGGAGGGAAGAGTATATGGAGAGAAAAAGAGAGGCTAAGAGAGTGGTGAAGCAATGTAAAAAGAGAGCAAATGAGAGAGTGGGTGAGATGTTATCAACAAATTTTGTTGAAAATAAGAAAAAGTTTTGGAGTGAGATTAATAAGTTAAGGAAGCCTAGGGAACAAATGGATTTGACAGTTAAAAATAGGAGAGGAGAGTTATTAAATGGAGAGTTAGAGGTATCGGGAAGATGGAGGGAATATTTTGAGGAGTTGTTAAATGTTGATGAAGACAGGGAAGCTGTGATTTCGTGTATAGGGCAAGGAGGAATAACATCTTGTAGGAGTGTGGAAGAACCAGTTGTGAGTGTGGTGGAAGTTCGTGAGGCAGTGGGTAGAATGAAAGGGGGTAAGGCAGCTGGGATTGATGGGATAAAGATAGAAATGTTAAAAGCAGGTGGGGATATAGTTTTGGAGTGGTTGGTGCTATTATTTAATAAATGTATGGAAGAGGGTAAGGTACCTAGGGATTGGCAGAGAGCATGTATTGTTCCTTTGTATAAAGGCAAAGGGGACAAAAGAGAGTGCAAAAATCATAGGAGAATAAGTCTGTTGAGTGTACCTAGTAAAGTGTATGGTAGAGTTATTATTGAAAGAATTAAGAGTAATACAGAAAGCAGGATAGCAGATGAACAAGTGGGCTTTAGGAAAGGTAGGGGGTGTGTAGACCAAGTGTTTACAGTGAAACATGTAGGTGAACAGTATTTGGATAAGGGTAAAGAGGTTTTTGTGGCATTTATGGATTTGGAAAAGGCGTATGATAGGGTGGATAGAGGGGCAATGTGGCAGGCAGATGTTGCAGGTGTATGGAATAGGAGGTAGGTTACTGAAAGCAGTGAAGAGTTTTTATGAGGATAGTGAGGCTCAGGTTAGAGTGTGTAGGAGGGAGGGGGACTATTTTCCAGTAAAAGTGGGCCTTAGACAAGGATGTGTGATGTCACCGTGGTTGTTCAACATATTTATAGATGGGGTTGTAAGAGAAGTGAATGCGAGGGTCTTGGGAAGAGGTGTGGGGTTAAAAGATAAAGAATCAAATACAAAGTGGAAGTTGTCACAGTTGGTTTTTGCTGATGACACTGTGCTTTTGGGAGATTCTGAAGAGAAGTTGCAGAGGTTGGTGGATGAATTTGGTAGGGCATGTAAAAGAAGAAAATTGAAAGTGAATATAGGAAAGAGTAAGGTGATGAGGATAACAAAAAGATTAGGTGACGAAAGATTGGATATCAGATTGGAGGAGAGAGTATGGAGGAGGTGAATGTATTCAGATATTTGGGAGTGGACATGTCAGCAGATGGGTCTATGAAGGATGAGGTGAATCATAGAATTGATGTAGGGAAAAGGGTGAGTGGAGCACTTCGGAGTCTGTGGAGACAAAGAACCTTGTCCATGGAAGTAAAGAGGGGAATGTATGAGAGTATAGTTATACCAACATTCTTATATGGGTGTGAAGCATGGGTGATGAATGTTGCAATGAGGAGAAGGCTGGAGGCAGTGGAGATGTCATGTCTGAGGTCAATGTGTGGTGTGAATATAATGCAGAGAATTCGGAGTTTGGAAATTAGGAGGAGGTGCGGGATTACCAAAACTATTATCCAGAGAGCTGAGGAGGGGTTGTTTAGGTGGTTCGGACATGTAGAGAAAATGGAATGAGACAGAATGACTTCGAGAGTGTATAAATCTGTAGTGGAGGGAAGGCGGGGTAGGGGTCGGCCTAGGAAAGGTTGGAGGGAGGGGGTAAAGAAGGTTTTGTGTGCGAGGGGCTTGGACTTCCAGCAAGCGTATTTGATAGGAGTGAATGGAGACAAATGGTTTTTAATACTTGACGTGCTGTTGGAGTGTGAGCAAAGTAACATTTATGAAGGGATTCAGGGAAACCGGCAGGCCGGACTTGAGTCCTGGAGATGGGAAGTACAGTGTCTGCACACTGAAGGATTGGTGTTAATGTTGCAGTTTTATAACTGTAGTGTAAAGCACCCCTCTGGGAAGACAGTGATGGAGTGAATGATGATGAAAGTTTTTCTTTTTCAGGCCACCCTGCCTTGGTGGGAATCGGCCGATGTATTAATAAAAAATAAAATAAAAAATATTTATAAATGGGGTTGTAAGAAAAGCAAATGCTTGGGTGTTGGCAAGAGGTGTGGGATTAAAAGATAAAGAATCTAACACAAAGTGGGAGTTGTCACAGTTGCTCTTTGCTGATGACACTGTGCTTCTGGGAGATTCTGAAGAGAAGTAGCAGAGGTTGGTGAAGAGTTTGGTAGGGTATGCAAAAGAAGGAAATTAAAAGTGAACATAGGAAAGAGTAAAGTGATGAGGATAACAAAAAAATTAGGTAATGAAAGACTGGATATCAGACTGGAGGGAGGGAATATAGAGGAAGTGAATGTATTCCGATGTTTGGAGTGGACTTGTCAGCAGATGGGTCTATGAAAGATGAAGTATCTCATAGAATTGATGAGTGAGGAAAAAGGTGAGTGGTGCACTGAGGAGTCTGTGGAGACAAAGAACATTATCTCTGGAAGCAAAGAGGGAAATATATGAGGGTATAGTTATACCAATGCTCTTATATGGGTGTGAAGTATTAGTGGTGAATGTTGCAACAAGGAGAAGACTGGAGGCAGTGGAGATGTCATGTCTGAGGGCAATGTGTGGTGTGAATATAATATATTTTTATTTGTACAAGTACAAGGCATACACGCCTAGCTGACATCAGTGACATACTACTATATAAAAAGCCCCTTGTTATGCAGAGCATTTCCGGCAAATTAAGTCAGTGTTGTCCCAGGAGGCAACCCACACCAGTCGGTTAACACCCAGGTACCCATTTTATACTGATGGGTGAACATGGACAGCCAGTGTCTTATGGAAACACGTCCTGATGTTTTCCAGCCGTACCGGAGATTTGAACTCCGGACCTCAGTGTGTGAGCTGAGTGCACTAGCGATTGAGCTATGGGACACCAGTGATACTATACGTACACAGTTTCTCTGGTGGTGTTGTACCAGAGAAAACATAATGCAGAGAATCCGTAGTTTGGTAATTAGAAGGAGGTGCGAGGTTACTAAAGTATCCAGAGGGCTGAGGAGGGGTTGTTGAGGTGGTTTGGACATTTAGAGAGGCTGGAATGAAATATAATGACTTGGAGAGTGTATAAATCTGTAGTGGAAGGAAGAGGAAGATGGGGTAGGGGTCGGCCTAGGCAAGGTTGGAGGGAGGGGGTAAAGGAAGTTTTGTGTGTGTGGGGTTTGGAATTTCTGCATGTGTGCATGAGCATGTTAGGAGCAAGTGGAGATAAATAGTTTTTATGACTTAACATGGTTGGAGTGTGAGCAAAGTAACATTTATGAAGGGATTCAGGGAAAAAGTTTCACATACACATACATAATGCAAAATACACATATCAACATCAAGTAAGACAGGTATTAATATGCATTTGCCTGACCATCCTCAACCCATTCACTCTCGGTTTGTTTACATTCTCTGTGATCTCCGCGTCTCTCTCGGTTACTTGTTCTCTCTCGTCAACTCATTTACTTGTCCTCTCGTTTACTCATTCTCTCATTTACAATTGCATCTAAGGGTAGTTGTGATAAAAAAAGGAGTTGTAAGCCTCTTACTTTAAATGCAAAGTTAGAAATTGTATTAAACTCAGTGAACAAGATATGTCAATATCAAGCATAATAATACTAATAATAATTGCTCTGGGGTGCTTTAAATGTAATACATATACCACATTATTATAGATACAGTGATACTTTGATTTTCGTCGATAATTCATTCAAGAATGCTGTTCGAGCGCCGTTACCGAACAAATTTGTTCCCATACGGACAAATGTAAATTAAATTAGTTCGTTTCAGACTCCCAAAAATACACTTACAAAAGCACTTACAATAATACACTTACATAATTGTTTGAGTTGGGAGCTGTACGAAAACCGAGGTACCACTGTACTATTTTCATTAATCCAGCAATGACATTTCTCAAAATTACATAAGAAACACGCTACATATAATTTTCTTTATGACTAATGCTATTGCTAATTTAACCCTTTCAGGGTCCAAGGCCATTTTTGGAAGGGGTGCACCAGTGTCCAAGAATTTAAAAAAAAAAAAATTCTTATTTTTTGTTAAGAAATGGTAGAGAATCTTTTTCTGAAGGTAATAAAACAAAAAGTACAAAATTTGATTGAAAATTGACGAAATTATGCTCTCGCGAATTTTGATGTGTCAGCGATATTTACACATTGGCGATTTTGCCGACTTTGACTCCCATTTTAGGCCAATTACATTATTCCAGTCGACCAAATTCATAGCTATTTCACTAGTATTACTTCTATTCTATCGATTGAGCACAAGAAATCGTGCAGTCAACTGTTTCAACTACAAAATAAAGTGATTGGAAATTGGTAATTTAGCCAATTTAACTCAAAGTTCAAAATATTCCAAATTCAAAATAGGGTGCAGAATAAACAATGCAGGCGTTCATTAGTTACATTTTCAATCTTTACAAATGAATTCCATTTTGATTTTTTATTCACATAATGAATTTTTATTCAAACCAAAAAATGGAAGATTTACTGTTATTCAATACTGTAATAATTGTACAAATAATATCACCACATTTGTGAACGTATATTAGACCCACCAGCTGGCGCGTATTAGACGTGTGAGGTCATTTGTGTACTTTTGAACATCGGCAAAAATTGAACATTTCTGCTACTTTGAGCTCAGTTTTAAGCCATTTCCAGTACTAAAACCAATCAAAATCATCTCTTTATCTGTAATATATCTTCCATTCTATCAAATGAGACCAAGAAATCGCAAATACAACTATAAATAGTATACGAAAAAACACTGCAAAGTCGTTGTTTTAATCGAAAATTAAGGTTTCATTTTTTTTTCTCTCATTATGCACTGTGTGCTGCAGGATTTGTTTTATGCAGTGCACACTTACCACATAGATGTATTCTCTCATATCTAGGCCCAAATTTACCGCTCAAAGCTTATCTGAGTGAGCTGAGCTCATGACGTAGAACTACGATTTGGACCCAGAACTGAAAGCCGTAGAACTACGGCACGGACCCTGAAAGGGTTAATATATGATAGCCTGGTGGCTAAAGCTCTCGCTTCATACACGGAGGGCCCGGGTTCGATTCCTGGCGGGGTGGAAACATTTCAACGTGTTTCCTTACACCTGTTGTCATGTTCACCTAGCAGCAAATAGGTACCAGGGTGTTAGTCAACTGGTGTGGGTCGCATCCTGGGGGACAAGATTGAGGACCCCAATGGAAATGAGACAAACAGTCCTCGATGACGCACTGACTTTCTTGGGTTATCCTGGGTGGCTAACCCTCCGGGGTTAAAAATCCGAAGAAATCTTATCTTTATCTTAAAAACAAGTGATTTTCCCTTTATGGCAGTACTCCGGAACCTAACCCACTGTATAAGTGGGGCCCTCCTATAACACTGGATAATTAAAATTAGAGGCTTTCTTTTGTGCCTGCGAATGTTTTATTTCATATAAACTACATTATTTGGACTGCATAAAGTAATAAAAATTGTAATGCATTGAATTATTTATTCAATGCTATTAATGACAGATACAAAATCCTATACAGTAGGTATTCACACTTTCACATTCATTTTAAATATACAGTGGATCCCCGAGTTTCGGTCATAATTTGTTCCACAAGGCAGCTCAAGTGCCATTACCGAATGAATTTGCTCCCTTAAGGAATAATGTAAAGTAGGTTAGTCCATTTCAGACCCCCAAAAATACACTTACAAAAGCACTTACAATAATACACTTACATAATTGTTCGAGTTTTGAGGTGACTGAAACTCGGGGGTCCACTGTATGAATATTTAAATAATACACTGACTTTAAAACTTCAAAAGTTCTAAGCTTTTATGGCCAGAGTTTACAAACATGTAAATCTCAGCAGCTATTTTCTTTAGAATTTCTGGGGTATAACATTTTAATGCACATTTGATTTCCAGTATCACTAAATATGCTCTTAGGTGGTATGGTTAATGTGATCACCTCTATGTACATAGCTACATAAGCAAAGATAAGCCCATGATGTTCAGTCTTCAGAATTTAGTCTACTGAGGCCATTCCATTAATTTATTTGAAATAAAACTTTCTATTTTTTTTGTTCTGAATTTCTTCTTTCTCAGTTTGTATTTATGGCTTCTTTTTCTGCTATGTGATAGGGTTAGGGAAAATATTACTACAGTGGACCCCCGAGTTACGAGCACCTCAGAAATCGTACAACTATGTAAGTATAATATTGTAAGTGCTTTTGTAAGTGTATTTTTGGGGGTCTGAAATGGACTAACCTACTTGACATTATTCCTTAAGGGAGAAAATTCGTTCGGTAATGGCACTTTAGCAGCCTTCTGGAATGAATTATGCTCGTTACTCGGGGGTCCACTGTATAAAAATATGAAAAGAAAGGCTACACTACATTTCTATTACTGATTCAAGACCAGGCCTCGTGGTGGATCAGGGTCTGATCAACCAAGCTGTTACTGCTGGCCGCATGGTACAATTTGAAATAAAACTACAGTGGACCCCCGAGTTTCAGTCATCTCAAAACACGAACAATTATGTAAGTGTATTATTGTAAGTGCTTTTGTAAGTGTATTTTTGGGGGTCTGAAATGGACTAACCTACTTTACATTATTCCTTAACCCGTAAACGGTCCAAACGTATATACAGTAGATCGTCATTTAGCACTGTAGTTACGTTCCTGAAAACGTCGTGTTAGATAATTTCGTGTTAGATAATTAAAAGAACTTATGGGAAAAATAGGGTTACGTTCCTGTGAGTCCCCAAAAAGCCAAACAAGTTTTTTTAGACCAACAGATCTTACAAAAATAAAAGAGAATATGTAATTGTAGTTCATTATCGTGATGTATTATGTTGTTTTTACTGCTTAAGACTACAAATGTAACAGAAATACAGTGGTACCTCGAGTTACGATGGTCCCCAAAATCGCCCTTTTATGTAAGTTTATTTTTTTAAATGCTTTTGTAAGTATATTTTTGGGGCTGTAAAAGGACTAGTCTATTTTACATTATTCCTTAAGGGGATAAATTCGTTTGGTAATGGCACTTGAACAGCATTCTCGAACGAAAAAATATCGTAACTCGAGGTACCACTGTAATAGTATTTACCTTAAATTGTGGGTGCTGGTGTTTGTGGATGATTGTGAAGAGAGTGGAGAGTTATGCTGTGGCCCTACTGGGCTGAGGTGGATAGTAGAGGTTCTGGAACTGAAGTCGATGGTTGTACTGAGTGTCTAACTTTAAGTCATTCAGTAAGTCAGTCAAGTCATTCAGTAAGTCAGTCAAGTCATTCAGTAAGTCAGTCAAGTCATTCAGTAAGTCAGTCAAATCATTCAGTAAGTCAGTCAAGTCATTCAGTAAGTCAGTCAAGTCATTCAGTAAGTCAGTCAAGTCATTCAGTAAGTCAGTCAAGTCATTCAGTGAGCCAACACTGCAAATACTGAATTGCAGAAAATATCTACCTGGATGATGACCAACAAACTTACTCTCAATATTGATAAAACCTATTTTATCCAGTTTGGGAACAGAGCTACAAACGCACCACTTAACATAATGATAAACGGGTCCCCTATCACAAAACTCACAGAGGGAAAATTCTTAGGAATCCATCTTGACAGTGGCCTCAAATTTCAGACACATATACAACAAATTTCCAAGAAAGTCTCAAAGACCGTGGGAATACTATCCAAGATATGGTACTATGTTCCACAACCAGCTCTCCTTACCCTATATCACTCACTCATTTACCCCTACCTCACCTATGGAATCTGCGCATGGGGCTCTACATCAATAACTCATCTCAGACCACTAATAACACAACAAAAGGCAGCAGTTAGAATGATAACACATTCACACTCCAGACAACATACTCCACCAATATTCAAAAACCTAAACTTACTCACCATACAAGACATCCATACTTTTTACTGTGCCTATTACATACATAGAACACTCTATGCAAATATTAACCCACCACTCAAACTTCTCCTTACCAATTTTAACAGGACACATGACCATAACACTAGACACAGATCACTCCTCGATGTTCCCCGTGTCCATCTAACACTATGTAAAAACTCAATGCATATAAAAGGCACGAAAATTTGGAATTCATTACCTGTCATTGCCAAAGAAACCCTGCCTGTACCCCAATTCAAACCGATGCTAAAAAACCGCCTTCTCACCCAAAGCTAAATGCTCAATATCAAACATTCCCAACAAAGTAGAATAATCACTTAATGTAAAAACCTGACTAATCAATTGAATGTAAAACCTGTTATGAATAATACATACTAAGCTAACTATTTCCACAACATTTACATTATAATGACCACGTAAACTGTAACTGCAATGCAATTATTTGTTTTAAATTGTTATCTCACTCAATTAGTTGCATTGCTACAATTAATTGATATGTTCAACTTATATTCAAACTTTATAACTTAGATACGCAATTATACTTATTTTATAAATTATCAACTATAACTTTTTACCATGTAGTCTAGAATTAAGTAGTTCTAAGAATGTCCGCAATGCACAGCATATTAGGGGCTTTTGGCATGTACATCTCATTAATAACTATGTAGTAACTATGTAATAACTATGTATAACTATGTCCCATGTCCTATGTATAACTATGTACGTACTATGTCTCAATAAAGTATTAAGTCAGTCAAGTCAGTCAGTAAGTCATTCAGTAAGTCAGTCAAGTCAGTCAGTCAAGTCATTCAATAAGTCAGTCAAGTCAGTCAGTCAAGTCAGTCAGTAAGTCAGTCAGTAAGTCAGTCAGTAAGTCAGTCAAGTCAGTAAGTCAGTCAAGTCAGTCAAGTCATTCATTAAGTCAGTCAAGTCATTCATTAAGTCAGTCAAGTCATTCATTAAGTCAGTCAAGTCATTCATTAAGTCAGTCAAGTCATTCAGTAAGTCAGTCAAGTCATTCATTAAGTCAGTCAAGTCATTCATTAAGTCAGTCAAGTCATTCATTAAGTCAGTCAAGTCAGTCAAATCATTCAGTAAGTCAGTCAAGTCATTCAGTAAGTCAGTCAAGTCATTCAGTAAGTCAGTCAAGTCAGTCAGTAAGTCAGTCAAGTCAGTCAGTCAAGTCAGTCAGTAAGTCAGTCAAGTCAGTCAGTAAGTCAGTCAGTCAGTCAAGTCAGTCAGTAAGTCAGTCAAGTCAGTCAGTCAGTCAGTCATACAAACTTATGTTTACATCATTTTATGTGTACAAAGTAACACTTCATTACGGCCACAGGTTATGTCTTGTCTAATATCTTTGTTTTCTTCGTTAATTCTAAGACTTAAATGCTTACACCTTTTCTTGCCACTTTGAGCAACACTGGTATGCCTACTGGGTGTCATGATTGCTTGGCAGATACAAGATATAGTAATTTAAAGATCAAAACACAATTCACTCTCTCTTATTCTTCACAAACACAGCTGGCTTGTAGCAGAGAACTTTTTTTGATGCGTATGGAATACGAATGGTGGGATGGTGGGGTCGGGGGTGGGTGGTATCCCCGCTGAACAACAACAAGGCGGCTTCTTGAGGGAATGGTTATTTGTTTTTCCTTCCCGCAAACTGTAAGTAAGTTTATTCAGGTATACACAGATACCTGAATAAACCTGACTTTTTTTGGGTTATACCTGACTTTTTTTGGGTTATCCTAGGTCCTCTACACATATGCTGCTATGTATGATAATCAATGTAAGTGTACTCACCTAATTGTGGTTGCAGGGGTCGAGACTCAGCTCCTGGCCCCGGGTATCTGAATAAACTTACTTACAGTTTGCGGGAAGGAAAAACAAATTCCCTTTTCCTCTAAGCACTAGGATTGGGCTTACACTTGAAATCACCTGATGCATTACCACAAAGGAGCAATGTGAAGCGATCCTTTGCTGTCTTGAAGCCTGGTGGACTTTTCTCTTTGCTGACTGATATAAGTTCGTGTTGGCATTTTCTTCCAGAAAACACTTGTGCCACCCTCAGTAGGACCCCCACTGACTCAATGGTTTAACCCACCGCGGGCTACCGTGCGCTCAAAAAATTTTCCCCTCCCACGAACCGTGTAATATCATTTTTACGTCGTGTTGGATAATAATGTGCCGCAATTCTTCATTCGTGCAATACCCATAACGTGTAACATAATCTCGTGCTAAATGATGGTCTACTGTATACGTTAGTACCGCTACTGCCCCAAATGTATATTTACGTTTTATTTTTCCTGCCTCCAAATTTGGCACGATTGGCCTGAGATGCCTGGTCAGCATAAAATGGGTCTTAGCCCTTGGTGTGCGCTGTATTAAAAAAATCTGGGACCACTTAGTACCTTGTGGGAGGACCAGTTCAATTGAGCGCCAGCTAGAGCAAACAGCGTGACAAACACATGGGATTCACTAATGTCATGTAGTATTAACTCTCCCATTTTAAGTGAAAAGTGATGTTGACCCCGAGTTTAGTGGCTCTGAGGTGGATATGGCCATAAGTGGTCGAGGAAATATCAAAAACCTTGATAATAACCCATGTGCAACATTTGTGCAACATCCTTTCAGAATGTCTTATAACCTATGACTGTCTATCTTTGTATGTCTGTCTCTGTCTATCTCTATCTGACTTTGTCTATCTCTGTCTCACAGGTACACAAATACAATTATACATAGTGTAAATTTCCTAGAATAACCCAAAAAAATCCAGACAAAGTGCTTGTAGATATAATGTGTAAACATGACTGGCAAATACGTATTTACACTTGCTCAGGAACCAGACGTGTTGGTTCAGGAGTGGATCTCTCTGAGACGGGAGAGCTAGATGCTATACGGACAGACAGATAGACAGAGAGATTGACAGACAGGCAGATAGACAGAGAGCTTGACAGACAGACATATAGACAGAGAGCTTGACAGACAGACATATAGACAGAGAGCTTGACAGACAGACATATAGACAGAGAGCTTGACAGACAGACAGAGAGCTTGACAGACACAGATAGACAGAGAGCTTGGCAGACAGATAGACAGAGTTTGACAGACAGATAGACAAACAGATATGTTCGTGTAACAGTGAAAACAGAGGGGGATGCTCATCAAATGTCACCCCTTATCTTATCACTGCACCCTCGCGTACGCTCATCAAATGTCACCAATTATCATATCTTATCTCATCACTGTCAGTAGTGGACTGACTTGTCTTACATCATGCTTCAAGGGAACTTATTATTCTTATTCTTCTTATTATTATTTTCATTTTTTTATTATTCCTATTATTATTATTATAATTATTATTATATACTTCCACGTATCCAAAACATTGCTGGGACCTATAAATACTGTGTGTATATTCCTAGACAATAGTAAATGACCAAAGCAGGTGTAAATGTCCACCTGTCAGTGTGTTTGTGACAATTTGAGTATAATTTCAGTACCTAATATTAGTCTTAGAACAAAGAACTACTATAAATTGTAATTATCAGAACATAAAAATTATATAAAATAATATAAAACGAGAAAAAAAAGGTATATCGGCAACACTTTTGCAAGCGGCAGGACTCGATGTTGCCGTCAGGTGAGCATTCAGTGCCAACTTCTCGGCCTCATATATCGGTAAGTACTGAGCCTAAAATTTTATTTTTATCCTATAACACTTAGAAAAATGTGCTCTTTATTTCAATAAAAAAAACTATTTTTTTTTCAAAATATTCAGGGCACTGGGGTAGTATATACGTTTGGACCGTTTACGGGTTAAGGGAGCAAATTCTTCGGTAATGGCACTTGAGCAGCCTTCTGGAATGAATTATGACCGAAACTCAGGGGTCCACTGTATAAGGGAGTTTGCTAAGTTCAAAAGACTGAATAAAATGGAAATAAATTTATATTTTTTGTTAGAGTTGTAGTTATTTAAATACAACAAAACAAAACTTTCTCACCTTGGTAAGACCTTCAACTTGCACACCAGCACGTTTTCCATGTGGTTCCTCCTCAAAGAATCCAGAATTTTGTGCAGCGGGGTTCATTACAATATGATGTACATTGTCTGCATGTCTCCCAAGCCAGTAACTTCTCTGAAAAGCAAGAAATAATTTTTGCTAAACATCTGCCTTCCTTGCACAGCATTGCAGTCTCCTGACCTTGTTCTTGACTGTGACCCTCCATTATCAGTGTTCAAGGTTTGAGGCTGATGTGAAGAGGTGTTCACAAGTCATCACACAAAAACCATTATCACAATTTTATTTTTAAAACTGGCAAATTGGCACCTACACAACCCAGTACCAATATGAATGTTTTTCTAGTAAGCTACACCAATATTAAAAGTCTGAAACCAATCAGAAGAGGCATTTAAGGTATTAACATGGATGCATTGCTAGAAGAAAAACTGACAAGCATTATAAGTACAGTATCTCTTTCTGGGAGATACTTGTTGATAAGTTCTTCATGGGTGACTGAGGTAACTGCTGTATGCCATTTCTTTTCTATCCTATAAAACAGGGTTGTCTAACCTTTATTAGCTTATTCACCCCAAATCTGTTCCAACCTTTGCACCTCATTTAATATGAAAAAAATATATTTAAATCAATATCTAAAATATATTGAATTCACATTTTATTGCAGATTTGTACAATCAGACTCCTCTAATAACACAAAAAAATTATTTAGTCAAAAGTGCACAAACAAATTCTCCATTTAACTGAAGTTAGCAGAAAAAATAAACAATTCAATGAGACTTCTGGTTTTGCATTTTACTCGTGAGCAATTTGAAACAGTTAGGTCTGGTTGTAAGAATGACCAAAAGTACAAATACTACTGTATCCCAGGGAATGTTTCCTGCTGAGGCTCCATGCAACCCAGGTTGGACAACCCTTCAGAGTATATTCAAATTCAAATTTTTATTTCCTTGCAAGTTTACATTGAGATTATATAATTACAATAATGAGTTGCAGTGCAAAGAGAGCCACTATCATGCCATGGCATTATGACTATCATGTTTACTAAAAATCAGTAAGAAATAACATAATTTTTTCCTTTTAATATACGTACTGGCCATCTCCCACCAAGGCAGGGTGACCCGAAAAGAAACACTTTCACAATCAATCACACTATCACTGACTTGCCAGAGGCACACATATGACAGTTCAGATGGCCTTCCAAAAGGAAATACATAAATAACAAAAAGTGTGCATGAGCAATGCCATATTATGTGTTATTAGTAAATTAAGTACAAAAATCTACTGATTACAAATGTAATGATAAGAAAATCTAAACTAGTTTACTTACTGTAAATGGAAAATACCAGGGTTGTGGAACCCCAAACTCTCCCGGCCACACAGCTTCAATATACCACGTCAACAGTGAGAAGATTATGCTGTCCAAGATGAGCATACCAAACACGTGAGCCAAGGTAAAGGAATCATCAGGAGACACCCCAGTGAAGAGCAAATTCCACTGTATGCCTGAGCCAGTACCTTCAAACATGGAAGTTAGCTGGCATCCAAGACTCATAGCAGTATTGGAGAGAAGGCAGAGTATAATCTTGTTGGTGAGTGTAAGGGTGGCATAACGTGGCCGCAGGAACATGTATGGCACGTAAGTGAAGAACCACACCAGGCCAGTTAATGCTGCTGCAATGTTGGCTGCAAGTGAAGAAAATTCTTGTTACATTTCTTGGCCACAATTTTTCTTTTTTCCCCATATTTGAAAAATTTATCATGTGTTATTTATATGTACAGGTCAGCCATCACTAATTCGGAAATCAGTTATCCAGTTCCATCAGTAATCCGGCACTAATTTAGGCTAGCATAATTTCAAATTTCATCATTATACTGACTCAAATTTCATCATTACAGTATACTGAATTAGAAATTGTGCAGATGTTGTAAATCCACAGCAGCAAGCGAGTGGAGGAGAAAGCAGTGATGAAAATGAGAAAGATGTAGCAGAAAGAGTCTTTATTGATAGGTTAATTAAATGTATTCTAACCTAACCACTCTGTAATCCGGCAAACTCACTGCAGGTCCCAATGATGCCGGATTAGTGATGGCCGACCTGTATAATTTTTTTGCAATCTCTAATATCAAAACTGCTCTTTTAATGAACAGTTTTGTTGCTTAGCATGATCACTGCATTCATAATTTTTTATTCAGATAACTTAGCATTCAAATAATCCAACTTTAACTATTCAATGTTAAATAATTTTAAGCTCATGTTTTAATCAACCCAAAATTCTTTTGCATAACTATGGACGTTTCCAAGTATGACACAACCAATGTAAACCAACCACTGTAATACATGTATCTTCTGGAAAATAAACTTGCATTTGTACTGATTGCATCATTAATAATGTTTTGATTTTTTAACAAACCAGCTGTCTCCCATTGAGGCAGATCAACCCAAAAAAAAAGAAATTTTCACCAGATAGTGCCAAAATAAAAGCCACCCCTACATATCAACAATACAACAACATTTGTATTTGCAATTATAAAGGGTCTAAAGCCACCAAACAACAAAATACCAGGCACAAGGCATTCTTCGACATCCCTCATGTCAGTCTCATACTATGCAAAAATGCAATGCACATAAAGGGCCCGAAGATCTGGAATTCACTACCTGAACCGGTAAAGGATCCCCTGACTACATATAAATTTAGGGCTATGCTTAAAATCATTTCATTTCTCAATATTAACCAAACCAACTTCTAATCAGTTTGAAGCAACTCTCCCAAATATTATATTATATGACCTCTAGTCTATTAAAACATCTGCCAATTCATAAAATATTACTGTCTGAACCATTAATTGTAATATTGTTTTATTATGTGCAATTTCAAGATTATTATACAGTGGACCCCGGCATAACGAACACCCCGGAAACCGACAATTTTGAAAATACAGTGGACCCTCGGTTAGCGGCCGTTCCTGTTAGCGGCCAACTTGGTTAGTGGCCGGTTTTACGGCTCCCGGTTAGCGGCCGTATTGGACGCGTCAACCAGCCGACTGGGGACACTTGCGCTTCAGTTTGTTTGTCTCTGGTACGTAGGAAGTTTCTGCTCATTCATACAAACATTTCGCTTTTCCATTGTTTTATGCCAGTGCAACTGCGAAATAAGTAACCATGGCTCCCAAGAAAGTTCCTAGTAAAGTTCCTGTGGCAAAGAGAGAGAAATACCATGGAATTTAAGAGAGAAATGATTGAGAAATATGAGAGTGGTATGCGGGTGCTGAACTTGCCAGGATGTTTGGGAAAAACAAATCAACAGTTACAACCATCCTGTCAAAGAAAGAACAGATCAAGGAGGCTGATGCTGCCAAAGGAGTAAATGTGCTTACGAAACAAAGGTCACCAATAATGGAACAAATGGAAAAGTTATTATTATTGTGGATTAAAGAAAAACAAATAGTGGGAGACAGTGTAGTGGAGTCTGTTATTTGTGAGAAGGCAAGGCGTTTGCATGAAGATCTTGTGAAGAAAACCCTGGAACAAGTGCTGCTGGTAGTGAATTTAGGGCCAGCAAAGGCTGGTTTGAGAAGATTTAAGAGGCATAGTGGCATACATAGTGTTGTGAAGGCATGGTGAGGCTGCAAGTTCAGACAAACATTCTGCTGAAAAGTTTGTGCAGGAATTTCAGGACTACATAAAGAGTGAAAATCTGAAACCCCAACAAGTGTTTAACTGTGACGAAACAGGCCTGTTTTGGAAGAAAATGCCCAACAGGACCTACATCACGCAGGGAGGAAAAGACACTGCGTGGACACAAGCCTATGAAAAGACAAGCTAACTCTCATGTTGTGTAGCAATGCAAGTGGGGATTTCAAAGTGAAGCTTTACGTGTATCACTCTGAAAATCCCAGAGTGTTCAAGAAACACAATGTTCACAAGAAAAGATTGTGTGTGATGTGGAAATCAACTCAAAATGCATGGGTCACAAGGTCAATTTTCAAAGATTGGGTTGATGATGTGTTTGGCCCAAGTGTGAAAAAATACCTTCAGGATAACAATTTGGGACTCAAGTGTCTCCTGGTACTGGACAATGCTCTTGCACATCCTCCAGACTTGGAAGACCAAATGTCTAGGGACTTCAAATTTATAAAAGTGAAGTTCTTGCCTCCTAACACCACTCCTTTTCTCCAGCCCATGGACCAGCAGGTCATTTCTAACTTCAAGAAACTGTACACCAAAGCAGTGTTTCAGAAGTGCTTTGAAATGACCTCAGACACTGAATTGACCCTTAGAGGTTCTGGAAGAATCACTTCAATATCTACAACTGCATAGGCCTTATAGGTAAGGCTTGGGAGGGAGTGGCTACAGGACTTTGAACTCTGCTTGGAGACCACTGTGGCGGATTTGTCCAACAGAGGGATTTTGAAGGATTTGCAGCTGCGACCCTGTGCCTGTTGTGGAAGATATTGGACATTGGGGAACAGCCTGGGGTTGGAGGTGAGTGGTGAGGATGTGGAAGAGTTGGTGGAGGACCACAGGGTAGAGCTAACAACTGAAGAGCTGCAAGAGCTTCATCTGGAACAGCAACAGACCACAGCTCAGGAACTTGCTTCACAGGAGGAGGGAGAGAGAGGAGGTGCCTTCTTCAGTGATTAAGGAAATGTGGGAATGTGGAATAGGTTACAAAGTTTTGTTGAAAAACACCATCCTGACCAAGCTGAAACAAGCCATATCTGCAACATGTTTAGTGACAAAACCTTGTCCCACTTCAGGAAAATGTTAAAGGCGCCAGAAACAGAGCACTCTGGACACTTATTTTTCTAGACAAGATTCTAGTGACTCTCAAGCTGGTCCTAGTGGCATTAAAAGAAAAAGAAGGGAAGTAACCCCAGAGAGGAACTTGTTACTTGAAGTCCTTTTGGAGGGGGATTTCCCTTCCAAAACTAACTCCTCTCTATTTCCTCATCCCTATCTTCCAGAAGCCAGCATTAGTCTTCAATAAAGGTATGTAATACTAATTTAATTGTTAAAGAAATTTTTGTGTGTGAATATTTTTGTCTGGAACGGATTAATTGTATTTACATTAATTCTTATGGAATATTAATTCGGTTAAAGGCCATTTCAGTTAAAGGCCTAGCTCCTGGAATGGATTACGGCCGCTAACCGAGGGTCCACTGTATAATATTGTAAGTGCTTGTGAAGTGTATTTTTGGGGGTCTGAAATAGACTAACCTACGTGACATTATTTCTTAAGGAAGTAAATTCGTTCGGTAATGGCACTTGAGCAGGCTTCTGGAATGAATTTTATTCATTAGCCGGAGTCCACTGTATTTACAAACCTCCACCTTACTACCTCGCATTAGTATTAAGATAAAATAAAGATTTATTAAAAAGTTAACAACTCTCATCTTGTCTAGACTTAAGTAGTTATTATGTGCTAGGATTAGTCTGCCCAAAATGCTCCATCATGATAGTGGCTTTGTTTGTATTTAACAAATCAAAATTGAAATTAAATACTGTAACCTTTGCAAATAAATAAAATCTTTATTCTTTCATCAGTGGACTTCTACAGAGGAAAATGCAATTTTTGCAGTTTTACAGACACCCCACAAAAGATCACTTTGACAACGAAATATGGATCCCAGGTTATAACTTACTTAGATGTGACAGAAAGAACAGACAACAAGGGACGGGGTTGGCCTGTATTTCAGAGAGTTGCTCATTAGCTTGGAATTACTAAACACCACACATATGCAGTTGAAGTTTTTCAGTAAAGATTGAAAACCATAACCTTGGCATTGTGGATGTATACAAGCCACATGATACAACTTCCCAATAATTCAAGGAACAGCTTTTAAAATAGACTACTGTTTGGAAATCTCCCAACTCCTGCCCCAACTATCTTGTTGCTGGGTGATTTCAACTTAAGACACCTAAAATGGAGAAATGTGGCAAATAATGTTTTAGCAGAGATCAACCCAGGAGGCAGGTCAGATGAAAATTCACACACAAATGAGCTATTAAAGCTCTGCAACAAATTCACCTTAAGCCAGCAAATAGTGGAGCCAACAAGACTAGAAAATACATTTGGCCTTATCTTCACTAATAATGATGATCTGGAATGAAATATAACAGTATCAAAGACAATACACTCAGATCACACCATAATAGAAGTACAGATTGTTGTGGGGTTATAAGACCCAAAATGTAGTATTTCTTTCTTCTTTCAACACACCGGCCGTATCCCACCGGGGCTGGGTGGCCCAAAAGGTAAAAACAAAAGTTTCTCCTTTTACATTTAGCAATATATACAAGAAAAGGGGTTACTAGCCCCTTGCTCCTGGCATTTTAGTCTCCTCTTACAACATGCATGGCTTAACCCTTTCAGGGTCTGTGCCGTACTAGTACGTTTTATGCGTCAGAGTTGGTGCCGTACTAGTACGCGTAAATTCTAGCGGCCTCAAATTAAGCGGGAAACGGCTGGTAGGCTTAGAGGTGAGAGAATGGGTCTGCGTGGTCAGTGTGCACAATTGGAAAAAAATCGGGCACCCAGTAGTGCATTGTGGGAAAGCCATTTCAGTACACCTTGTCCACCATGCCTCGCAGCAAGAAACACCTTACTCCTCGGCGAATTGGGACACTTTTGTTCCCCAGTGACAGTTCTAATACAGATGGGGTGTCAGTGAAGGTGGCTTTCAAGGTTTTGAGGAGGTTGTAACTGAAACTAATGACCATAATACCGGTAATGTGAGGAAAACCCAGACGACCCTCAACCTTCCACCTCTCGTGCTGTGGCGTCTCGTTCACGTTCAGTTGTACCAGAACGAGGGAGGAAACTCTTATTTACCCATATCCAGGACTCAGATGTAAGCAATGGTGATGATAGTGATAGTGAATATGATCTCCAAGCTCTTCAAAACAGTTCCAGTAGCGAGAGTGAAGTGGAATATTCGCCAGTGAAGTAAGTGTCAGTTTATACGACGGTATATGCGCTCCGGTAGTTGCCATATGCTATTCCAAGAGTTAGGAGTACATCTTGGAGTACATCCCATGGGCGTACAACAGGCACAGATAGTGAAAACGAAGATGATAGTGTTGCAATTGGGATGAGAAATGTGGATGTGGCAGGAGATGGTATTGTTTATAGTGGTGCCAGCCGTGAGGCACCAGCAGTGGACCAAGCTGTTACCCACGCCGCTGAGTCAGCTTAGCTACAACAAAGGCCACCCTCACCCACCCACCCCCACAACCTCCACTCCTACAACCCCCACAACCACCTGTCAATATCCAGTACCCACCAGAAGACCGCACCTGGGATTGGCAGGAAGATGACAATTTTCTTCCCAATCCCCATCAGTTTGATGAAAGTCAAAATGGAATACGCCCATCTTGTACACTTGGGAACAATGCCACTGAACTGGAATGTTTCGAGTTATTCTTTGACAAACCCCTGATGGAAATTATTGTCAGGGAAAGCAACAGATACTACGATTACACCATGGCAAACACAATTCTTTCACCAAGATCACGTCTACACCAGTGGAAGGAGACAACTGTGGCTGAGATGTATCTTTTCTTTGCCACAATAATGCTTATGCCACATGTGTATAAGCACCGTGTCAAATCATACTGGTCGACAGACCGCCTGATTGCAACCCCAGCTTTCAGTGATATTATACCAGTGAATCGATTTGTGCTACTGTTACATATGCTACACTTCTCAGACAAAACCAGGCCTGACAGGAACGACAGGTTATATAAAATTAGGAATGTGTTTCTGTATCTGAAAGAGAAATTCAATATGTGTTTTTATCCCTTCAGGAAGCTTGTTATTGATGAGTCTTTGATTCTATTCAAAGGTAGACTGTTGTTCAAGCAGTATATACCAAGCAAGAGGAAATGCTTTGGTATAAAGTTGTTTGTGCTTTGTGATTGCTACAGTGGTCTTGTATTGGATATTATTGTGTACACTGGAAGTAATATATTGCAAGATACCAGGAAGTTACTGTGTATCTCTGGTGATGTGATTAGAACAATGATGGAACCATATCTTGGTAAGGGGAATATATTATATACTGATAACTGGTACACAAGCCCCTTACTCAGTGATTTTTTGCGAGTGAACATGACAGATGTGTGCGGTACAGTGTGTGGAAATCGTAAGCATATGCCTAGGTTTGATGCAGGCACTCGTAGAGGTCAGGTGCAGGTGTTTGCTGCCAATGACATCATGGCATTTCGGTGGCATGACAAACGAGATGTCACACTGTTGTCATTAGTTCACTCTAATGAAATGGCAGACACTGGCAGGCAGAATAGAGAGACCAGTGAACCCATTCTAAAACCTGCAGCTGTGATGGACTACACCCTCATTATGTGTTCAGTGGACAAATGTGACATGCAGATTAGGTTTGCTGATTGCGTTCGCAAGAGTTATAAGTGGTACATAAAACTCTTTTTCCATATTCTGGACATTTCCAATAAAGGAATAACAGGAAAAGCTGGCAGATGCATCTATAACTTCCTAACAAACAGAACACAAAGAGTAATGGTAAACAGAGTAAAGTCAGAGGCAGCTAGAGTGAAAAGCTGTTCCACAAGGTACAGTACTCTCTCCCATCCTTTTCCTCATCCTCATATCATAGAGATGTAAGCCACAGCACTGCGTCTTCCTTTGCTGATATCAAAATTTGCATGATAGTGTCATCCATTGAGGACACTGCAAATCTCCAAGCGAACATTAACAAAGTCTTTAAATGGGGGTCAGAAAATAATATTAAGTTCATTGAAGACAAATTAATTCTGATATGGAAAAGCTGAGGAAATAAAAATTGGAGCGGAGTGTAAGACAAATTCCAACCATACAATAGAGCGAAAAACGAACGTAAAGGACCTGGGAGGATAATGTCTGTGAATCTCACTTTCAAAGGTCACAACAATATATTTACCACATCTGCTAGGAAAATGATATGATGTATAATGAGAACCTTCAAAACTAATGATGCCAAGCTAATGATTATTCTCTTCAAACTGCTTGTTCTCTCTAGGCTGGAATATTGCTGTACACTAACGGCCCCTTTCAAGGCAGGCAAAATTGCAGACCTGGAGAATATACAGAGAACTTTCACTGCACGTATAAGTACCATAAAGCACCTAAATTACTGCGAATGGTTGAAGTCACTTGACCTGTACTCCTTGGAACACAGGGGAGAAAGACACATGATAATATACACTTGGCCTTAAGTGAGACAAATATGGGTGGCCCGGTGGTCTGGTGGCTTGAGCTCTCGCTTCACACACAGAGGGCCCGGGTTCGATTCCCGGCGGGTGGAAACATTTAGACGTGTTTCCTTACACCTGTTGTCATGTTCACCTAGCAGCAAATAGGTACCTGGGTTGTTAGTCGACTAGTGTGGGTCGCATCCTGGGGGACAAGATTAAGGACCCCAATGGAAATAAGACAGACAGTCCTCGATGACGCACTGACTTTCTTGGGTTATCCTGGGTGGCTAACCCTCCGGGGTTAAAAATCCGAAGAAATCTTATCTTATCTTATCTTATAAAGGGGGTAGGAGAGTTTCAGTGGGGGGAAATAAATGGGATTAGGTCAGGAGCTTCAAATAGAATTAGAGCTAAAGAAGGAGTGGCAATAATGTTGAATAATCAGTTATGGCAGGTAAAAAGGGAGTATAAATGTATAAATTCAAGGATTATGTGGAGTAAAATAAAGGTTGGATGTGAAAAATGGGTTATAGTAAGTGTTTATGCACCTGGAGAAGAGAGAAGTGTAGAGGAGAGAGAGAGATTTTGGGAAATGTTGAGTGAGGGCGTGGGGAGCTTTGAACCAAGTGAGAGAGTACTTGTGGTTGGGGATCTTAATGCTAAAGTGGGTAAAAATGTTGTGGAGGAAGTAGTATGTAAATTTGGGGTGCCAGGGGTAAATGTAAATGGGGAACCGTTAATTGAGCTATGTGTAGAAAGAGGTTTGGTAATAAGTAATTCATATTTTATGAAAAAGAGGATAAATAAGTATACAATGTATGATATGGCACGTAATGAAAGTAGTTTGTTAGATTATGTATTGGTGGATAAAAGGTTGATGGGTAGGCTTCAGGATGTTCATGTTTATAGAGGGGCAACGGATATATCGGATCATTATTTAGTTGTAGCTACAGTTAGAGTAAAAGGTAGATGGGACAAAAAGAAAATGGCAACAGCAAGTAATAGATAGGTAAAAGTGTATAAACTAAGGGAGGAGGAAGTTAGGGTGAGATATAAGCAACTATTGGCAGAAAGGTGGGCTAGTGCAAATAGGAGTAGTGGGGGGGGTTGAAGAGAGTTGGGATAGTTTTAAAAATGCAGTACAGTGGACCCCCGGTTTTTGTGATGCTACAAACTTGAACAATTATGTAAGTGTATTTTTGTAACTGCTTTTGTAAGTGTATTTTTGGGGGTCTAAAAGGACTAATCTAATTTACATTATTCCTTATAGGAATAAATTCGTTTGGTAACGGCACTTGAACAGCATTCTGGAACGATAAAATCACGAACACCGGGGGTCCACTGTATTAGAATGTGGGGCAGAAGTTTGTGGCTATAGGAGGGTGGGTGCAGGAGGAAAGAGGAGTGAGTGGTGGAATGAAGAAGTAAAGGGTGTGATAAAAGAGAAAAAGGTAGCATATGAGAGGTTTTTACAAAACAGAAGTGTTAATAGAAGAGCAGAGTATATGGAGAGTAAAAGAAAGGTGAAGAGAGTGGTGAGAGAGTGCAAAAGGAGAGCAGATGAAAGAGTGGGAGAGGCTCTGTCAAGAAATTTTGCTGAAAACAAGAAAAATTTTTGGAGTGAGATAAACAAGGTAAGAAAGCCTAGGGAACTAATGGATTTGTCAGTTAAAAACAGAGTAGGGGAGTTAGTAGATGGGGAGCTGGAGGTATTGGGCAGATGGCGGGAATATTTTGAGGAACTTTTAAATGTCGATGAAAAAAGGGAGGCGGTAATTTCATGCACTGGCCAGGGAGGTATAACATCGTTTAGGAGTGAAGAAGAGCAGGATGTGAGTGTGGGTGAGGTGTGTGAGGCATTACGTAGAATGAAAAGGGGTAAATCAGCTGGAACTGATGGGATCATGACAGAAATGTTAAAAGCAGGGGAAGAAATAGTGTTGGAGTGGTTGGTATTGTTGTTTAATAATTGTATGAAAGAGGGGAAGGTACCTAGGGATTGGCAGAGAGCATGTATAGTTCCTTTATATAAAGGGAAGTGGGATAAAAGTGATTGTAAGAATTATAGGGGAATAAGTTTACTGAGTATACCAGGTAAAGTGTATGGCAGGGTTATAATTGAAAGAATTAGAGGTAAGACAGAGAGTAGGATTGCAGATGAGCAAGGAGGCTTTAGAGTGGGTAGGGGATGTGTAGATCAAGTGTTTACATTGAAGCATATATGTGAACAGTATTTAGATAAAGGAAGGGAAATTTTCATTGCATTTATGGATTTAGAAAAGGCATATGATAGAGTGGATAGGGGAGCAATGTGGCAAATGTTGCAAGTGTATGGAATAGGTAGTAAGTTACTGAATGCTGTAAAGAGCTTTTATGAGGATAGTGAGGCTCAGGTTAGGGTGTGTAGGAGAGAGAGAGATTACTTCCCGGTAAAAGTAGGTCTTAGACAGGGATGTGTAATGTCACCATGGTTGTTTAATATATTTATAGATGGGGTTGTAAAAGAAGTAAATGCTAGGGTGCTGGGGAGAGGGGTGGGATTAAATTATGGGGAATTAAATGCAAAAATGGGAGTTGACACAGTTACTTTTTGCTGATGATACTGTGCTTATGGGAGATTGTAAAGAAAAGTTGCAAAGGTTAGTGGACGAGTTTGGGAGGGTGTGTAAAGGCAGAAAGTTGAAAGTGAACATAGATAAGAGTAAGGTGATGAGGGTATCAAATGATTTAAATAAAGAAAAATTGGATATCACATTGGAGAGAGGGATTATGTTTTCAGATATTTAGGAGTTGACTTGTCAGCAGATGGATTTATGAAGGATGAGGTTAACCATAGAATTCATGAAGGAAAAAAGGTGAGTGGTGCGTTGAGGTATCTGTGGAGACCAAAATGTTATCCATGGAGGCAAAGAAGGGAATGTACGAAAGTATAGTGGAACCAACACTCTTATATGGGTGTGAAGCATGGGTTGCAAATGCTGCAGCGAGGAGGTGGCTGGAGACAGTGGAGGTGTCCTGTCTAAGGGCAATGTGTGGTGTAAATATTATGCAGAAAATTCGGAGTGTGGAAATTAGGAGGAGGTGTGGAGTTACTAAAAGTATTTGTCAGAGGGCTGAAGAGGGGTTGTTGAGGTGGTTTGGTCATTTAGAGAGAATGGATCAAAGTAGAATGACTTGGAGAGTGTATAAATCTGTAGGGGTAGGACGGCGGGGTAGGGGTCGTCCTTGAAATGGTTGGAGGGAGGGGGTAAAGGAGGTTTTGTGGCTTGGACTTCCAGCAAGCATGTGTGAGCGTGTTAGATAGGAGTGAATGGAGACGAATGGTTTTTGGGACCTGATGAGCTGCTGGAGTGTGAGCAGGGTAATATTTTGTGAAGGGATTCAGGGAAACCAGTTAATTGATTTAGTTGGACTTGAGTCCTGGAAATGGGAAGTACAATGCCTGCACTTTAAAGGAGGGGTCTGGGATAGTGACAGTTGGGAGGGACTTATTCTCAGCTGTCGTATCTGAGCGCCTCTGCAAAGACAGTGATTATGTATGAGTGAGGTGAAAGTGTTGAATGATGATGAAAGTATTTTCTTTTTGGGGATTTTCTTTCTTTTTGGGTCACCCTGCCTCGGTGGGAGACGGCCGACTTACTGAAAAAAAAAAAAAAAATACACTTGGAAAATCCTAGAAGGACTAGTCCAAAACCTGCACATGGAAATCACTCCCTATGAAAGGAAAAGACTCAGCAGGTGGTGCAATATTCCCCCATTGAAAAGCAGGGGTACCATGAGTATGCTAAGAGACAACATATTAAGTGTCAACTGCTGGCCTGCTTACATAAGGTAGATTACCAATAGACCCCTGGCTGTCTTCAAGAGGGAGCTGGACAGACACCTAAAGTCAGTACCTGACCAGCCTGGCTGTGGTTCATATGTCAGTTTGCATGCAGTCAGCAGTAACAGCCTGGTTGATCAGGCCCTGATCCACTGCGAGGCCTGGCCCTGGACCAGGCCTCGGAATACCTTCCAAGTGTACTCCAGGTATACCATCACTGTGGCATGCTAAGAGTATGTTACATTTTACAGTGGACCCTCGATTTTTGTTGAAAATTCTTTCCAGAATGCTGTTTGAGTGCCTTTACCGAACGAATTTGTTCCCATAAGGACAAATATAAATTAGATTAGTCATTTCAGACCCCCAAAAATACACTTACAAAAGCACTTACTACTTTGTTCTTTCTCTGCCACCCACCACCATCACTACTACTATCATTACTATTACCACTACTACCAGTACTACTACCACTACTACTACAACTACCACTACCACTACTACTATGACTACTACTACCACTACTACTATGACTACTACAACTACCACTACTACTATGTCTACTACAACTACCACTACTACCACCATTACTACTATGACTACTACCACCATTACTTCTATGACTACTACACCTACCACTACTACTATGACTACTACCACCATTACTACTATGACCACTACTATCATAGTAGACTATGACTACACCTACCACTACTACTACTACCACTATGACTACTACACCTACCACTACTACTATGGCTACTACAACTACCACTACTACTACCACCACCACTACTTCTACAACTACTGCTCCTTCTGTTCTTCCACTTCCACCCCTTGGCCTCCCTCTTATATACAGTGAACCCTCGGTTAACGAAAGGTTCCGTTAACGAAAGCTTCGGAAAACGAAAGCTTTTTTCGTAATCGGTTAGCGAAAAATTCCTCAGTTAGCGAAAGGTATTAGACGTGTCCGCCTGCTCTGCGCAAGCGCAGGACGCCAGTGAAGCGTTGTTTACCATTGCGAAAACATTACCTAGCGCGCTCTTTCAAAGATTCACAATATATTTGGTGTCTTTTTTGGTGGTTTAGTGATTGTCACTGTGAAATAAGTCACCATGGGTCCAAAGAAGCTTCCTAGTGGCACCCCTGTGGTAAAGAGAGCGAGGAACACCATCAAACTGAAGAAGGAAATCATAGAAAAATATGAGAGTGGTGTACGTCTGAGTGATCTTGCCAGGATGTACAAGAAAACTCCATCTACTATCGGCACTATCCTGGCAAAGAGAAATGAGATCAAGGAAGCTAATGTTGCAAAAGGGGTTAATTTGTTAACGAAACAAAGATCGAAAACAGTGGATGAGGTTGAGAAGTTGTTGATGGTGTGGATCAATGAAAAACAGTTAGCGGGTGATAGCATTTCTATGGCGATAATTTGTGAAAAGGCAAGGAAGTTGCATGCAGATCTTGTGAAGACAATGCCTGGAAAAAGTGGTGAGGCGAGTGATTTTAAAGCCAGCAAAGGCTGGTTTGAGAAGTTTAAGAAATGTAGTGGCATACACAATGTTGTGAGGCATGGTGAGGCAGCCAGCTCAGACAAACGTGCAGCTGAAAAATTTGTGCAGGAATTCAAGGGGTTCGTAGAGGCTGAAGAATTCCTCCCCCAACAAGTGTTTAATTGTGATGAAACAGGCCTGTTTTGGAAGAAAATGCCCAACAGGACCTACATTACTCAGGAGGAAAAGGCACAGCCAGGACACAAGCCTATGAAAGACAGGCTAACTCTCTTGTTTTGTTCTAATGCTACTGGGGATTTTAAAGTGAAGCCTTTACTGGTGCATCACGCAGAAAATCCCAGACCCTTCAGGAAACACAGTGTTGACAAGAATAAATTGTGTCTTCCAGATGCCTGCAAGTCTCTTCAATAAAGGTAAGTAAATGTTTTTTTTTTTTTTTGAGTGATTATTTTTTTGTGGAACGAATTAATTGTATTTACATTATTTCTTATGGGAAATAAGGTTTCAGATTACGAAAGATTCAGATTAAGTAATAGCTCCTGGACCGGATTAATTTCGTTAACCGAGGGTCCACTGTACTATATTATGACATTCTCTTCGCACTTCTGTGTGTGTCTAGTAATAGTCCAAGTTGGACTGAAACAGCATCATATGTTTCAGTCTCCTTTATGATGGTTATTTGTGTATTGTTCAGATATCATGACACAGAGGTTAAAGAAAAATGGAATGTATGTGACAGTCATTACCTCTAATGCTACTGAGACTTCACTAGGTCACATGCCAGGACAATATTACTGAAGTGGTCATGACAAACATTACATGGGTGGGACTTCACAAAATCTAAACACCCAAATTCAGAGACACCAATATGCCTGTAAGACCCACAACACCCAAACTCATCATTCAAAAAAGGTAAAGGGTCAAGTGTATGGAAACTGCTTTAACACAAAACATGTGTAAACTGATTGATCTCATAGGAAATAGGATTGTGTAAGATTGGAGCATAAATACCAACCATTAACCTGATGACAGTTTAACAACATAGTTCAGTATACCTCTCGCAAAGATCTGTCAACTTAAGATTCATTACACTCTACTCATCTCACTTTTCCTCCCTCTCCCAGGAGTATATATGTACAGTATATACATTCTCACTATTTCACTATACATGTGAACCATGAAATTCATGCGCTTCATAATCTCAAGGTTTACTGAAGGCAGTTTACTAGATAGTTCAGATTATTCATGTTTTTTACTTGGTATCCATTATCTTTTTACATGGCACACATTATTATATACTTGGCACACAACTCCTACATTAAAACATAAGCATAAAATTTCATTTAAAATGTGTTAATTCTTTCTTATGAATGCTACTGTTCAGAATACAGTGGTACCTCGGTATATGTCCGCTTTGGAATGAGTCCAACTTGGTATACGTCCTATTTGGACGCGAAAATTTTTGCTTGGTATACAACCTTTGTTTGGAATACGACTTGCGTGCTAGAACTTGTATGGGTCAAAATGAGTCACAACACCACAAAACAGGCCTGTTTTGGAAGAAAATGCCTAACAGGACCTATATTACACAAGAGGAGAAGGCATTACCAGGACACAAGCTAATGAAGGATAGGTTAACTCTTGTTCTGTGCCACTGCAAGTGGGGATTGCAAACTGAAGCCTCTACTGATCTACCACTCTGAAAACCTGAGGGTCTTTAAAAAATATAATGTGCAGAAAACTCAGTTACCTGTGATGTGGAGGTCAAACAGCAAGGCTTGGGTAACCAGAGAATATTTCAGTGAATGGTTTAATGTTGTGTTTGGGCCAAGTGTAAAAAGTTATTTAGAGGAGAAAAACCTGCCTCTGAAGACCCTCCTCATAATGGACAATGCTCCAGCTCACCCTCCAAGCTTGCAGGACTATGTGCTGCCGGAGTTTGACTTCATCACTGTAAAGTTTCTCCCCCCAACACGACACCTCTCATTCATCCCATGGATCAGCAGGTCATCAGTAATTTCAAGAAACTCTACATTAAAGCACTATTCCAGAGGTGCTTTGAAGTGACCTCTGACACAGAGTTAACCCTGAGAGAGTTTTGGAAAGATCTCTTTACTATTGCCCATTGCATAACTCTCATTGACAAAGCCTGGCAGAAAGTTTCATACAGAACAATGAACTCTGCTTGGAGGAATTTGTGGCCAGAAGCAGTGGCTGAAAGGGACTTTGAGGGCTTTGAGGCTGTGTCTATAGTGGAGAATGTCTCTCTGGGCAGGTTCATGGGTCTGGATGTGAGTGATGGTGATGTGGAGGAGTTAGTGGAGGGGCACAGGGAAAAGCTGACCACTGAGAAGCTGCAGCAACTTGAGAAGGAGGAGCACAAGACTAAGATGGATGAACTCTCTTCAGGCTCGGAAGAGGAGATAGAGGAAGCCCCTACTTCATTAATCAAGGAAATCTTTGCCAAATGGATGGACATCAAAAACTTTGCAGATAAGTACCACCCCAACAAAGCTCAAACAAGCCGTAATAGCCCTGTCTGGAATGACCAGACAATGTCACATTTCCGAAACATCCTGAGGAGAAGGCAGAAGCAAAGATCTTTGGACAGATTTTTAGTAAAAGTCAAACCTGGTGAGCTTCAACCAAGTCCAAATAGGGAAAAGAGAAGGGGACTCTCCTTCCAAACAATAACATTTCTGCCTCAGCACCATCCTAGTAGGCACTCGACTCTTTTCATTAAAGTAAAGTGAGGTTAAACTTGCATTTATTTCATCTAATTCTTTTGTATTTATGTATGTATTTTAGTATTAAGCAGTGTTTAAATTACATATTTTAGTATTAAGCCGTGTTTAAATAATTTAATACAACCTAATCAATGTATAATATGCCAATAACAATAGAAATTTTTTTTCATGGGAACGGATTAATTGTTTTCCCTATATGTATTTCTTTTGGAAAATTTGTTTGGTATACGTCCTGTTTGGTTTAAGTCCAAGGTCCTGGACGTATACCGAGGTACCACTGTATTAGAATATGTAATATTTAAAGATATGTATGGCTAAATTTGTTATAATTAAATCAGATACGCATAATTTCTTATTATTCACAGCTTTAGGATTCATGTCATCTCCAGGTCCCTAATTCCAACCATTTATGAGGTTTAAGTGTACATTAAAATTACAGAAGAAAATTGAAGAAAACAAATTTATAAATAATAAATACTATAAATATCTCACTTTACCTTTTGAGAAAAGTGCAGAAAGGAAGAAGCCAAAACAAATGGAACAAGTTGTATAAAGGAGAAGAAAGACAAACACCAGGGATGGATTGCTATAGCTCAATACTGCTAGGCTTCCAGGTCCATGCCTGTGGAGAAAAAAATACATAGCTACAATACTTTCCTGATTACATATAATAGTTTACCATAAGTCCAATATTATGCCAGATTACATTACTTCCTTCTAATTGATGAATTGATATAACAACCAAAATGTGAATGATACATAGCATCTTGGTATAATAGTTCATCATGCATGTAAGATTGTAGCTGTTTCCTAGGCAACAGACTGTGCAGACTGAAGATAACAAGATGAAATGGATAGACAAAATGTAACTTAATACATGAATAGTGATAGTAAGTATATGCAGAGAAGCAGGATACGAGATACACAAAAGCAATATGCAGTCAGGCAGAAAATGCAAGGTGAACACATGAGAATACTGCAGCAGGCACTGTCATACAATTTTGCCACACTTAAAAGAATAACAAACTTACTCTCAATATAGACAAAACCTATTTTATACTGTTTGGAAACAGAGCTACAAATGTACAGCTAATCGAGGATCCATCCCTTACTGGTACTTCAAAAATGTCACCACCCGAAATTAAAATACAGTGGACCCTCGGTTAACGAATACCCCGGAAATCGTGCAATTATGTAAGTATAATTTTGTAAGTTCTTGTGGAAGTGTATTTTTGGGGATCTGAAATAGACTAACCTACGTGAAATTTTTCCTTAAGGGAGTAAATTCGTTCGGTAATGGCACTTGAGCAGACTTCAGGAGTGAAGTTTTTACGAAACTCGGGGGTCCACTGTATTCAGTTGTATTACCGTTAATGATTAACGGTAATACAACATAAAACAGGTCAATAACTTACTTCCGAGATATTCCAGGAAACGTGTGCATAGCTGATTACTACTTGGAAAAAAAAAAATCAAGAAAATGGCAATTTTCTTAGTCTTTGCATAGAATAAGAGTGATCTACAGTTATCCTTCAGGTGCGTAACATTTTCTGTAATGGTCATGGTCACTTCTTTTATCCCTCCCCACCCTCCACCTTTCAATACCTCTCCATATAATGTCAGTTTTTATTAATTTGGGCATCTTTATCATGCTTCTACATTACAGTTATGTTATACCTAATATTATTATGGAATAAATATGATAGGTAGATGATAATAATAATAATAATAATAATAATAGTTTATTGTGACATGATACAAAATTAGCGCACTATGGTATTAGGGGGCACCCCCTCAACTACCTAAAGTCGTACCTTAGCAACAGAAGTCAGTACGTGTACACAAATGGAGAGAACTCTTCCACACAACAAATTACAGTCGGTGTCCCTCAAGGTAGTGTCCTGGGGCCACTCCTATTCCTCATTTACATAAACGACCTACCGAATGCATCACAACTACTCAAACCCATTTTGTTTGCAGATGACACAACATATGTGTGTTCTCTCACCCAAATCCAGTCATACTAGCCAACACAGTTAATGCCGAATTACAGAAAATATCAACATGGATGATGACAAATAAGCTTACTCTCAATACGGACAAGACCTACTTCATTCAGTTTGGAAACAAAGCTGCAAATGTTCCACTTAACATAACGCTAAATGGTTCACCCATCACAAGGCTCACAGAGGGAAACTTCCTAGGAATCCACCTTGACAGTAGTCTTAAATTCCAAACACACATACAACAAATTTCCAAGAAAATCTCAAGGACAGTAGGTATATTATCTAAGATACGCTATTATGTGCCACAACCAGCTCTCATTGCACTATATCATTCTCTTATCTACCCTTATCTCACCTATGGAATCTGTGCATGGGGCTCAACAACATTAAATCGCCTTAGACCACTCATAACCCAGCAAAAGGCTGCAGTCAGGATGATAACAAATTCCCACTCTAGACAGCATACTCCACCTATATTCAGAACCTTAAAACTACTCACCATAAAAAATATTCATACCTATTCATGTGCCTTCTACATACATAAAACTCTACATGCTAATATCAACCCTGCGCTCAGAATTCTCCTCAACAATTTTAATAGGTCCCACGAACATGACACAAGACACAGATCACTATTTGACATACCCCGAGTCCATACTAACCAATGTAAAAATTCTATGCACATAAAGGGCCCCAGAATCTGGAATTCATTATCAGCAAATATTAAATTAACCTTGTCTGTAAATCAATTCAAGACTCTTCTCAAAAATCACCTACTCACCCTATACTAAATACTCATACTGTAACAAACTTTCAAACCCAATATTATTTTACTTAAGATAATCTCAATTTGATATGTTCATCCTCCTTAACACTTGTTGCAATTTCATATCATCATATTGTCATTTAAAATCTTATAGTATCATCATTGTCTTAATTTAAAATAAAATATATAACTAGAAGTAACTCTAAAAAAAATTCTAGTATTGTTATTATACTAGTATAGCATCAACATACTGTAACTTGAAATAAAATATACAACTAGATTAAACTCTACCAATTTCTCTTGTATTGTCTTTTAATAGTACAGTGGTACCCGACTTACGATATTTTTCATTCCAGAATGCTGTTCAAGTGCCATTACCAAACGAATTTATCTCCATAAGAAATGATGTAAAATAGACTAGTCCTTTTAGACCCCCAAAATTACACTTACAAAAGCATTTAAAAAAATCAACTTACATAAAAGGGTGTGTTTGGGGACCATCGTAAGCCGGGGTACCACTGTATGTATAACCATATTATAATTTAAAATAATACAGAACTAGAATAAACTCAATCAATTTCTTTAGCATTAAGTACTTAGTGAATAAGTCTTTAGAATAAACTGCCCCTAATGCCATGGCATGCCAGTGGCTCTCCTTGCATTACAGTTTTATAATTGTAACTACCAATAACAGTGTACACTTGTAACATGCATCGAAATAAAAATATTATTATATTATTATTATTATTATTATTATTATTATTATGTACAATGAGTTGTAGGAATGGGGTGTTTATTGATAGTAATAGTATAATTATACAGTGGACCTCCGAGTAATGAACAAAATTAATTCCAGAAGCCTGCTCAAGTGCCATTACGAGACGAATTTACTCCCTTAGAAATAATGTCAAGTAGGTTAGTCCATTTCAGACCCCAAAAATACACTTACAAAAGCACTTACAATATTATACTTACATAATTGTACGATTTCGGGGGTGTTCGTAACTCGGGGGTCCACTGTACAGTGAGGCACACCCCATCACGGTGAATCATTAGCTGAGACACTGCTCCTTCTCCCATTGCTATAGCTCCACCCACTTTGTAATGATGCCAAATGGTGAATTAAATACATATAACAGAAAGAAAAAATAAATAAAAATGAAACTAAAAGTTGATAACTTTGTTTTAACCCTTTGGGGGTCCAAGGACCCTCTCCGAAACTCGTTCTCAGGGTCCAAGAATTTAAAAAAAAAAAAAAAAAAAAAAAATCTTATGAAATGATAGAGAATCTTTTTCCGATCATAACGCCACAAAAATTATGCTTTTGCAAAGTTAGCGATATCGATGACATTTACGCATCGGCAATTTCGCCCACTTTGAGCCCTATTTTCGGCAAATTCCAATGTTTCAGTCTACTAAAATTATAGCTATTTTGCTAGAACTCCATTTCTTCTATCGATTGCGTAAAAGAAACCGCCTATTTACCAATTTCAACTACCCAAAATAGTGGTCAGAAAATGGCAATTTGGCCAATTTTACACAAATTTCAAACGATGCCAATTTCAAAATAGGGTCCATAATAAACAAGGCAGACATTCCTGGCACTAAAATAACATCTTCTCTGTTCATTAGTCACGTCTCCAGGCCCCTCTTACATTACTTTTGCTTTCCATTTTGAATTTTTATTCTCACAAAAATTAGAAGATTTATTATGTATACAACTGCATCATTGTAAAAATGGTATAAATAATATCAGCGCACTTGTGCAAGAATATTAGACTCTCCAGTTGATGTGTATTGGACGCATGGTGTGATTTGTTTACTCTTGAACATCGGCCAAAATCGAACATTTTCGCTATTTCAAGGTACTTGTCATCGTGAAACCAGTCAAAATTATCTCTATTTCTGTAATATATCATCTATTCTATAAAATGAGACTAAGAAAACGAGAATACAAGCATAAATACCATACGAAAATAGACTGCAAAGTCTCTGTTTTAAACCAAAAACACGGTCAGTTTTTTTTTTCCTCATTATGCACTGTGGTGCAGGAATTTTTTTATACTGCGCACACTGACGGCACAGACCCATTCTATCACATCTAGGCCTAACAGCCTGTTTATGCTTGATTTGAGGCGCTAGAATTTAGGCGTACTAGTACGACCAAACCCGAAAGGGTTAAACCTTTGAGGGTCCAGAGGCCAAATCTCAGAGTGACAGCCGGAGTCCAAGAATTTTAAAAAAAAAAATAATTATTTTCTTATGAAATGGTAGAAAATCTTTTTCTGAAGGCAATAAAACAAAAAGTACAAAATCTGATGGAAAATTGACGAATTACGCTCTTGCAAATTTTGCCGACTTTGACTCCATTTAGGCCAATTATATTATTCCAGTCGACCAAATTCTTAGCTATTTCGCTAGTATTACTTCTATTTTATCGACTGAGCACAAGAAATCGCCCAGTCAACTGTTTCAACTACCCAATAAAGTGATCGGAAATTGGTAATTTGGCGAGTTTAACACAAAGTTCAAAATATTCCAATTTCAAAATAGGGTCCAGAATAAACAATGCAGGCATTCCTGGCACTAAACTAACATTTCCATGTATTAGTTATGTTTCCAGGCTTTACAAATGAATTCCATTTTTATTTTTATTATTTTTTTTTATTAACACATCGGCCGATTCCCACCAAGGCAGGGTGGCCCGAAAAGAAAAACTTTCATCATCATTCACTCCATCACTGTCTTGCCAGAAGGGTGCTTTACACTACAGTTATAAAACTGCAACATTAACACCCCTCCTTCAGAGTGCCGGCACTGTACTTCCCATCTCCAGAACTCAAGTCCGGCCTGCCGGTTTCCTGAATCCCTTCATAAATGTTACTTTGCTCACACTCCAACAGCACGTCAAGTATTAAAACCATATGCCTCCATTCACTCCTATCAAATACGCTCACACATGCTTGCTGGAAGTCCAAGCCCTCGCACACAAACTTCCTTTACCCCTCCCTCCAACCTTTCCTAGGCCGACCCCTACCCCGCCTTCCCTCCACTACAGATTTATACACTCTCGAAGTCACTCTGTCTCGTTCCATTCTCTCTACATGTCCAAACCACCTCAACAACCCCTCCTCAGCTCTCTGAACAATCGTTTTGGTAATCCCGCACCTCCTCCTAATTTCCAAACTCCGAATTCTCTGCATTATATTCACACCACACATTGACCTCAGACATGACATCTCCACTGCCTCCAGCCTTCTCCTCGTTGCAACATTCATCACCCATGCTTCACACCCATATAAGAGCGTTGGTATAACTATACTCTCATACATTCCCCTCTTTACTTCCATGGACAAGGTTCTTTGTCTCCACAGACTCCGAAGTGCTCCACTCACCCTTTTCCCCTCATCAATTCTATGATTCACATAATGAATTTTTATTCACACCAAAAAATAGAAGATTTACTGTTATGCAATTTGTAATAATTGTATAAATAATATCAGCACATTCATGAACGTACATTAGACCCACTAGCTGACGTGTATTAGATGTGTGATGTCATTTGTTTACTCTTGAACATCGGCAAAAATTGAGCATTTCTGCTAATTTGAGCTCAGTTTCAAGCCATTTTCAGTACTAAAACCAATTAAAATCATCTCTATTTCTGTAATATATGTTCTGGTCTATCAAATGAGACCAAGAAATCGCGAATACAACTGCAAAAAAACATACGAAAAAACACCGCAAAGTCGCCATTTTAATCCAAAAACACGGTTGGAGTTTTTTTTCCTCATTATGCACTGCCTGCTGCAGGACTTTTTTTATACTGCACACATTGACCAAGCAGACCCATTCTCTCACAGGTCTACCAGCTTTCTCCCGCTAGATTTGAAGCCACTAGAATTTTGGTATATTAATACAGCACCAACACTGGCTTGTAAGCTGTACTAATATGACACCGACAGTGAAAGGGTTAACAGTCAGAAATTTTTTACAAACTATCACCACTACCACTAGTTAATATAGAACCAAAATCTAAAGAAAAAATATATTTCTTAACTTATTTTTTACTAAAGCCTATGAGCATGCCAAACATGCACAGAATGATCATGGACAAAACGAATTACATTTAATAATAATAATAATATTATTTCATTGCAAGTTTACATCAAGATTTTGTAATTACAATTATGAATTGAAGTGAAAAGAGAGCCACTATCATGCCATGGCATTATGAGCAGACTAAATCTAATGGCTTATAGACTACGTACTTAATACAGTGGACCCTCGATGTTCGTCCTGCTCAAAACTCGCCCTTTTATGTAGGTGTATTTTTTTAAATGCTTTTATAAGTGTATTTTTGGGGGTCTAAAAGGACTAGTCTACTTTACATTATTCCTTATGGGAATAAATTTGTTTGATAATGGCACTTGAACAGCATTCTGGAACAAAAATAATGAAAACCGGGGTCCACTGTACAGTGGACCCCTGCCTAACGAGCAAAATTCATTCCAGAAGCCTGCTCAAGTGCCATTACCGAACGAATTTACTTCCTTAAGAAATAATGTCATGTAGGTTAGTCTATTTCAGACCCCCAAAAATACACTTCCAAAAGCACTTACAATATTATACTTACATAAATGTACGATTTCCGGGGTGCTCGTTAGCGGGGTCCACTGTACTAGAGAAATTGATTAAGTTTGTTATAGTTAAACATTAGCTTATGTTTATAGCAGATAAGAAGTTTACTCAAATTACAATCTGAGGATATTACATTGTGACAAGGTGAAAGTGTTTTGTAGGATGGTTATATCAATAGTAAATACAGTGGACTCCCGCTATTCGAACACTCCAAAACTCACCCTCATTCCAGAATGCTGTTCAAGTGCTGTTACCAAACGAATTTATTCCCATAAGGAATGATGTAATTAGATTAGTCCATTTCAGACCCCCAAAAATACACTTATAAAAACACTTACAATAATAAACTTACATAAAAGGGTGAGTTTTGGAGTGTTCGAATAACGGGGGTCCACTGTACTGAAATTATATTATGGGAAAATAACACTGAGCGTTGTTGAAAGTAGTTTACAGTACAGTGGACTCCCGGTTTACGTTAGTCTCCAAACTCGCCCTTTTATGTAAGTTTATTTTTGTAAGTGCTTTTGTAAGTGTATTTTTGGGGGTCTAAAAAGACTAATCTAATTTACATTATTCCTTATGGGAACAAATTCGTTCGGTAACAGCACTTGAACAGCATTCTGAAACGAAAAAATGACGTAATACGGGGCTCCACTGTATGAGTATTTAGTTTAAGTAAGTAAGTAAGTTTATTCAGGTATACACAAATACAGTTACATAGACTATCATACATAGCAGCATATGTGTAGAAAACCTAGGATAACCCAAAAAGTCAGAGTGACATATTTCCATTGGGGTGAGTAGGTGGTTTTTGTGAAGATTCTTAAATTGATGGTGAATGAACAATTAAATGAAACAACTGTCAAAATTTTATCATAAAATGTACATATATTATACAAGTAACACATGTGAACAACTTACAATAGTCCCCATGATAGTGTGAAAACTCAACAATAGTAAGTGGCTTAATTTTTTTGTGAATGAGCCCTTCAATGAAAGACAATTTAGAGGAGATATAAAAAAAGACCTGGAAAACACTCACATATTATGGGCACCCACAAACTGAAAAAAACTAGGGATATTGTCCTAACTAAACCAAACAAAACAAAACACCACTACAGCCTATTGATACAGTACACAAGATAAATGACTTCTTCTCAACCATAGGATCAAATCTTGCCAGTAAAATCCCAGATACCAATGCCCGAGCAAGTGATTACCTAGATGGGAATTTCCCATCCTCCTTATATCTTGCCCCTACTGAACCCACTGAAGTCACCACAATAATCAAGTCACTTAAAAAAAAATCAGGGCACCTGTCTCAAGTCCCACCATTAATATACAAACGAGCCGCTCATTTCCTTTCACATCCTATTTCATTACTTTTTAACAAATCATTAGAAGCTAGCACTTTCCCGACACTCCTCAAAACAGCAAGGGTTACACCAATACACAAAGGTGGTGACCCCACAGACGTAAACAACTATAGGCCTATATCAAATCTACCGTTCCTATCCAAAATCTTCGAGAAACTTGTGCACAAGAGATTATACTCGTTCATAACAACACAAAGCATACTCAACCCCTGCCAATTTGGCTTCAGGAAAAATAAAAGCACTAACGATGCAATAGTAAAAATGATAGACCTGCTTTACACAGCACTCGAAAATAAGGAATATCCATTGGGACTTTTATTGACCTAAGGAAAGCTTTCGACACAGTAAACCACGGCATCCTACTCCACAAACTTGACCACTATGGAATAAGAGGTCATGCACTAGCATACTTCAAATCCTACCTCACTAATAGGTA
>WNWK01005999.1:47234-94642 GCA_009830355.1 Cherax destructor
ACCAAACTACACCTACCACACTACATGACTATACCACCATTACTACTATGACCACTACTATCATAGTAGATTTGACACACCTACCACTACTACTACTACCACTATGACTCTACACCACCACTACTACTATGGCTCTAAAACTACCACTACTACTACCACCACCACTACTTTCAACTACTGTCCTTCTGTTCTTCCATTTCCCCCCTTGGCCTCCTTTTAAAAGTGAACCCGGTTAACGAAAGGTTCCTTTAACAAACCGAAAGAAAGCTTTTTTTTTCGGGAAAAAATTCCCTCAGTTAGCAAAAGGTAAGAGTGTCCGCCTGCCTGCGCAAGCGCAGGACGCCATAAACGTTGTTTACCATTGCAAAAACATTACCAGCCTTTAAAAGATTCACAATATTTTTGGTGTTTTTTTTGGTGGTTTAGTGATTTACTGTGAAATAAGTCACCATGGGCCCAAAAGAAGCTTCCTGGGGCACCGTGGTAAAGGGCGAAAACACCATCAAACGAAAAAGGGAAAATATAAAAAAAATATGAGAGTGGTGTACGCTAGTGATCTTGCCAGGATGTACAAAAAAACTCCATCTACATCGGCACTATCCTGGAAAAGAAAATGAGATCAAGGAAGCTAATGTTGAAAAAGGGGTTAATTTGTTAACGAAAAAAAAGATCGAAAACAGTGGATGAGGTTGAGAAGTTGTTGATGGTGGGATCAATGAAAACAGTTACGGGTGATAGCATTTCATGGCGATAATTTGTGAAAAGGCAAGGAAGTTGCATGCAGATCTTGTGAAGACAATGCCTGGAAAAGTGGTGGGCGAGGATTTTAAAGCCAGCAAACTGGTTTGAGAAGTTTAAGAAATGTAGTGGCATAACAATGTTGTGAGGAGGTGAGGCAGCCGCCGACAAACGGCAGCTGAAAAAGTGAGGAATTAAGGGTTTGAGGCTAAGAATTCCTCCCCCAACAAGTGTTTAATTGTGATGAAACAGGTGTTTTGGAAGAAAATGCCCAACAGGACCTACATTACTCAGGAGGAAAAAGAGGACCGCCTAGAAAGACAGGCTAATTTCTTTGTTTTGTTCTAATGCTATGGGGATTTTAAAGTAAGTTTTCTGGGCATCACGAGAAAATCCCAGACCCTTGGGGAAACACAGTGGACAAGAATAAATTGTGTCTTCCAGATGCCTGCAAGTCTCTTCAATAAAGGTAAGTAAATGTTTTTTTTTTTGAGTGATTATTTTTGTGGAACGAATTAATTGTATTTACATTATTTCATGGGAAATAAGGTTTCAATTCGAAAGATTCAGATTAAGTAATAGCCCTGGACCGGATTAATTTCGTTAACCGAGGGTCCACTGACTATATTATGACATTCTCTTCGCACTTCTGTGTGTGCCCGTAATAAGTCCAAGTTGGACTGAAACAGCATCATATGTTTCAGTCTCCTTTATGATGGTTATTTGTGTATTGTTCAGATATCATGCAAGAGGTTAAAGAAAAATGGAATGTATGTGACAGTCATTACCTCTAATGCTACTGAGACTTCACTGGTCACATGCCAGGACAATATTACTGAAGTGGTCATGACAAACATTACATGGGTGGGACTTCACAAAATCTAAACACCCAAATTCAGAGACACCAAATGCCTGTAAGACCCACAACACCCAAACTCATCATTCAAAAAAGGTAAAGGGTCAAGTGTATGGAAACGCTTTAACACAAAACATGTGTAAACTGATTGATCTCATAGGAAATAGGATTGTGTAAGATTGGAGCATAAATACCAAACCATTAACCTGATGACAGTTTAAAACATAGTTCATATACCTCTCAAAAAAGATCTGTCAACTTAAGATTCATTAACTCTACCATCTCACTTTTCCTCCCTCTCCCAGGAGTATATATGCAGTATATACATTCTCACTATTTCACTATACATGTGAACCATGAAATTCATGCGCCATAATCTCGGTTTACTGAAGGCGTTTACTAGATAGTTCAGATTATTCATGTTTTTACTTGGTATCCATTATCTTTTTAATGGACACATTATTATATCTTGGAAAACTCCTACATTAAAACATAAAAAAATTTCATTTAAAATGTTTAACTTTTTTTTGAATGCTCTGTTCAGAATACAGTGGTACCTCGGTATTTCCCTTTGGAATGAGTCCAATTGGATACGTCCTATTTGGACGCAAATTTTTGCGGTATCAACCTTGTTTGGAAACATTTGCGTGCTAGAACTTGTATGGGTCAAAATGAGTCACAACACCACAAAACATGTTTTGGAAGAAAATCCTAACAGGACCATATTACAAAGAGGAGAAGGCATTACCAGGACACGAATGGGTAGGTTAACTCTTGTTCTGTGCCATGCAAGTGGGGATTGCAAACTGAAGCCTCTACTGATCTACCACTCTGAAAACCTGAGGGCTTAAAAATATAATGTGCAGAAAACTAGTTCCTGTGATGTGGAGGTCAAACAGCAAGGCAAACCAGAAAAATATTTCAGTGAAGGTTTAATGTTGTGTTTGGGCCAATGAAAAAAATTTTTTAGAGGAGAAAAACCTGCCCCTGAAGACCCTTCATAATGGACAATGCCCAGCCCCACCCTCCAAGCCAGGACTAGTGGCCGGAGTTTGACTTCATCACGTAAAGTTTCTCCCCAACCGACACCTCTCATTCATCCCATGGATCAGCAGGTCATCAGTAATTTCAAGAAACTTACATTAAAGCATATTCCAGAGGGCTTTGAAGTGACCTCTGACACAGAGTTCCCTGAGAGAGTTTTGGAAAGATCTCTTTACTATTCCCATTGCATAACTCTATTGACAAAGCCTGGCAGAAAGTTTCATACAGAACAATGAACTCTGCTTGGAGGAATTTTAGAACGTGGCTGAAAGGGACTTTGAGGGCTTTGAGGCTGTGTCTATAGTGGAGAATGTCTTCTGGGCGGTTCAGGGTCTGGATGTGAGTGATGGTGATGTGGAGGAGTTAGTGGAGGGGCACAGGGAAAAGCTGACCACTGAGAAGTGCAGCAACGGAAGGAGGAGCACAAGACTAAGATGGATGAACTCCTTCAGGCTCGGGGAAAAGGAGATAGAGGAAGCCCCTACTTCATTAACAAAAATTTTGCCAAATGGATGGACATCAAAAATTCAGATAATACCACCCCAACAAAGCTCAAACAACCGTAATAGCCCTGTCTGGAATGACCAGACAATGTCAATTTCCAAACATCCTGAGGAGAAGGCAGAAGAAAGACTTGGACAGATTTTAGTAAAAGTCAAACCTGGTGAGCTTCAAAAAGTCCAAATAGGGAAAAGAAAGGGACTCTCCTTCCAAACAATAACATTTCTGCCCAGCACCATCCTATAGGCACTCGACTCTTTTCATTAAAGTAAAGTGAGGTTAAACTTGCATTTATTTCATCTAATTCTTTTGTATTTATGTATTTTTTAGTATTAAGCAGTGTTTAAATTAATATTTTAGTATTAAGCCGTGTTTAAATAATTTAATACAACCTAATCAATGTATAATATGCCAATAACAATAGAATTTTTTTTCATGGGAACGGATTAATTGTTTTCCTATATTTCTTTTGGAAAATTTGTTTGGTATACGTCCTGTTTGGTTTAAGTCCAAGGTCCTGGACGTATACCGAGGTACCACTGTATTAGAATATGTAATATTTAAAGATATGTATGGCTAAATTTGTTATAATTAAATCAGATACGCATAATTTCTTATTATTCACAGCTTTAGGATTCATGTCATCTCCAGGTCCCTAATTCCAACCATTTATGAGGTTTAAGTGTACATTAAAATTACAGAAGAAAATTGAAGAAAACAAATTTATAAATAATAAATACTATAAATATCTCACTTTACCTTTGAGAAAAGTGCAGAAAGGAAGAAGCCAAAACAAATGGAACAAGTTGTATAAAGGAGAAGAAAGACAAACACCAGGGATGGATTGCTATAGCTCAATACTGCTAGGCTTCCAGGTCCATGCCTGTGGAGAAAAAAATACATAGCTACAATACTTTCCTGATTACATATAATAGTTTACCATAAGTCCAATATTATGCCAGATTACATTACTTCCTTCTAATTGATGAATTGATATAACAACCAAAATGTGAATGATACATAGCATCTTGGTATAATAGTTCATCATGCATGTAAGATTGTAGCTGTTTCCTAGGCAACAGACTGTGCAGACTGAAGATAACAAGATGAAATGGATAGACAAAATGTAACTTAATACATGAATAGTGATAGTAAGTATATGCAGAGAGCAGGATACGAGATACACAAAAGCAATATGCAGTCAGGCAGAAAATGCAAGGTGAACACATGAGAATACTGCAGCAGGCACTGTCATACAATTTTACACTTAAAAGAATAACAAACTTACTCTCAATATAGACAAAACCTATTTTATACTGTTTGGAAACAGAGCTACAAATGTACAGCTAATCGAGGATCCATCCCTTACTGGTACTTCAAAATGTCACCACCCGAAATTAAAATACAGTGGACCTCGGTTAACGAATACCCCGAAATCATGCAATTATGTAAGTATAATTTTGTAAGTTCTTGTGGAAGTGTATTTTTGGGGATCTGAAATAGACTAACCTACGTGAAATTTTTCCTTAAGGGAGTAAATTCGCTCGGTAATGGCACTTGAGCAGACTTCAGGAGGAAGTTTTTACAAACTCGGGGTCCACTGTATTCAGTGTATTACCGTTAATGATTAACGGTAATACAACATAAAACAGGTCAATAACTTACTTCCGAGATATTCCAGGAAACGTGGCATAGCTGATTACTACTTGGAAAAAAAATCAAGAAAATGGCAATTTTCTTAGTCTTTGCATAGAATAAGAGTGATCTACAGTTATCCTTCAGGTGCGTAACATTTTCTGTAATGGTCATGGTCACTTTTTATCCCTCCCCACCCTCCACCTTTCAATACCTCTCCATATAATGTCAGTTTTTATTAATTTGGGCATCTTTATCATGCTTCTACATTACAGTTATGTTATACCTAGTATTATTATGGAATAAATATGATAGGTAGATGATAATAATAATAATAATAATAATAATAGTTTATTGTGACATGATACAAAAATTAGCGCACTATGGTATTAGGGGCACCCTCAACTACCTAAAGTCGTACCTTAGCAACAGAAGTCAGTACGTGTACACAAATGGAGAGAACTCTTCCACACAACAAATTACAGTCGGTGTCCTCAAGGTAGTGTCCTGGGGCCACTCCTATTCCTCATTTACATAAACGACCTACCGAATGCATCACAACTACTCAAACCCATTTTGTTTGCAGATGACACAACATATGTGTGTTCTCTCACCCAAATCCAGTCATACTAGCCAACACAGTTAATGCCGAATTACAGAAAATATCAACATGGATGATGACAAATAAGCTTACTCTCAATACGGACAAGACCTACTTCATTCAGTTTGGAAACAAAGCTGCAAATGTTCCACTTAACATAACGCTAAATGGTTCACCCATCACAAGGCTCACAGAGGGAAAATTCCTAGGAATCCACCTTGACAGTAGTCTTAAATTCCAAACACACATACAACAAATTTCCAAGAAAATCTCAAGGACAGTAGGTATATTATCTAAGATACGCTATTATGTGCCACAACCAGCTCTCATTGCACTATATCATTCTCTTATCTACCCTTATCTCACCTATGGAATCTGTGCATGGGGCTCAACAACATTAAATCGCCTTAGACCACTCATAACCCAGCAAAAGGCTGCAGTCAGGATGATAACAAATTCCCACTCTAGACAGCATACTCCACCTATATTCAGAACCTTAAAACTACTCACCATAAAAATATTCATACCTATTCATGTGCCTTCTACATACATAAAACTCTACATGCTAATATCAACCCTGCCTCAGAATTCTCCTCAACAATTTTAATAGGTCCCACAACATGACACAAGACACAGATCACTATTTGACATACCCCGAGTCCATACTAACCAATGTAAAAATTCTATGCACATAAAGGGCCCCAGAATCTGGAATTCATTATCAGCAAATATTAAATTAACCTTGTCTGTAAATCAATTCAAGACTCTTTCTCAAAATCACCTACTCACCCTATACTAAATACTCATACTGTAACAAACTTTCAAACCCAATATTATTTTACTTAAGATAATCTCAATTTGATATGTTCATCCTCCTTAACACTTGTTGCAATTTCATATCATCATATTGTCATTTAAAATCTTATAGTATCATCATTGTCTTAATTTAAAATAAAATATATAACTAGAAGTAACTCTAAAAAAAATTCTAGTATTGTTATTATACTAGTATAGCATCAACATACTGTAACTTGAAATAAAATATACAACTAGATTAAACTCTACCAATTTCTCTTGTATTGTCTTTTAATAGTACAGTGGTACCCCGACTTACGATATTTTTTCATTCCAGAATGCTGTTCAAGTGCCATTACCAAACGAATTTATCTCCATAAGAAATGATGTAAAATAGACTAGTCCTTTTAGACCCCCAAAATTACACTTACAAAAGCATTTAAAAAAATCAACTTACATAAAAGGGTGTGTTTGGGGACCATCGTAAGTCGGGGTACCACTGTATGTATAACCATATTATAATTTAAAATAATACAGAACTAGAATAAACTCAATCAATTTCTTTAGCATTAAGTACTTAGTGAATAAGTCTTTAGAATAAACTGCCCCTAATGCCATGGCATGCCAGTGGCTCTCCTTGCATTACAGTTTTATAATTGTAACTACCAATAACAGTGTACACTTGTAACATGCATCGAAATAAAAATATTATTATATTATTATTATTATTATTATTATTATTATTATGTACAATGAGTTGTAGGAATGGGGTGTTTATTGATAGTAATAGTATAATTATACAGTGGACCTCCGAGTAATGAACAAAATTAATTCCAGAAGCCTGCTCAAGTGCCATTACCGAACGAATTTACTCCCTTAAGAAATAATGTCAAGTAGGTTAGTCCATTTCAGACCCCCAAAAATACACTTACAAAAGCACTTACAATATTATACTTACATAATTGTACGATTTCGGGTGTTCGAACTCGGGGTCCACTGTACAGTGAGGCACACCCCATCACGGTGAATCATTAGCTGAGACACTGCTCCTTCTCCCATTGCTATAGCTCCACCCACTTTGTAATGATGCCAAATGGTGAATTAAATACATATAACAGAAAGAAAAATAAATAAAAATGAAACTAAAAGTTGATAACTTTGTTTTAACCCTTTGGGGGTCCAAGGACCCTCTCCGAAACTCGTCTCAGGGTCCAAGAATTTAAAAAAAAAAAAAAAAAAATCTTATGAAATGATAGAGAATCTTTTCCGATCATAACGCCACAAAAATTATGCTTTTGCAAAGTTAGCGATATCGATGACATTTACGCATCGGCAATTTCGCCCACTTTGAGCCCTATTTTGGGCAAATTCCAATGTTTCAGTCTACTAAAATTATAGCTATTTTGCTAGAACTCCATTTCTTCTATCGATTGCGTAAAAGAAACCGCCATTTACCAATTTCAACTACCCAAAATAGTGGTCAGAAAATGGCAATTTGGCCAATTTTACACAAATTTCAAACGATGCCAATTTCAAAATAGGGTCCATAATAAACAAGGCAGACATTCCTGGCACTAAAATAACATCTTCTCTGTTCATTAGTCACGTCTCCAGGCCCCTCTTACATTACTTTTGCTTTCCATTTTGAATTTTTATTCTCACAAAAATTAGAAGATTTATTATGTATACAACTGCATCATTGTAAAAATGGTATAAATAATATCAGCGCACTTGTGCAAGAATATTAGACTCTCCAGTTGATGTGTATTGGACGCATGGTGTGATTTGTTTACTCTTGAACATCGGCCAAAATCGAACATTTTCGCTATTTCAAGGTACTTGTCATCGTGAAACCAGTCAAAATTATCTCTATTTCTGTAATATATCATCTATTCTATAAAATGAGACTAAGAAAACGAGAATACAAGCATAAATACCATACGAAAATAGACTGCAAAGTCTCTGTTTTAAACCAAAAACACGGTCAGTTTTTTTTTTCCTCATTATGCACTGTGGTGCAGGAATTTTTTTATACTGCGCACACTGACGGCACAGACCCATTCTATCACATCTAGGCCTAACAGCCTGTTTATGCTTGATTTGAGGGCGCTAGAATTTAGGCGTACTAGTACGACCGAAACCCCGAAAGGGTTAAACCTTTGAGGGTCCAGAGGCCAAATCTCAGAGTGACAGCCGGAGTCCAAGAATTTTCAAAAAAAAAATAATTATTTTCTTATGAAATGGTAGAAAATCTTTTTCTGAAGGCAATAAAACAAAAAGTACAAAATCTGATGGAAAATTGACGAAATTACGCTCTTGCAAATTTTGCCGACTTTGACTCCCATTTTAGGCCAATTATATTATTCCAGTCGACCAAATTCTTAGCTATTTCGCTAGTATTACTTCTATTTTATCGACTGAGCACAAGAAATCGCCCAGTCAACTGTTTCAACTACCCAATAAAGTGATCGGAAATTGGTAATTTGGCGAGTTTAACACAAAGTTCAAAATATTCCAATTTCAAAATAGGGTCCAGAATAAACAATGCAGGCATTCCTGGCACTAAACTAACATTTCCCCTGTATTAGTTATGTTTCCAGGCTTTACAAATGAATTCCATTTTTATTTTTATTATTTTTTTTTTTATTAACACATCGGCCGATTCCCACCAAGGCAGGGTGGCCCGAAAAAGAAAAACTTTCATCATCATTCACTCCATCACTGTCTTGCCAGAAGGGTGCTTTACACTACAGTTATAAAACTGCAACATTAACACCCCTCCTTCAGAGTGCCGGCACTGTACTTCCCATCTCCAGAACTCAAGTCCGGCCTGCCGGTTTCCCTGAATCCCTTCATAAATGTTACTTTGCTCACACTCCAACAGCACGTCAAGTATTAAAACCATATGCCTCCATTCACTCCTATCAAATACGCTCACACATGCTTGCTGGAAGTCCAAGCCCTCGCACACAAAACTTCCTTTACCCCTCCCTCCAACCTTTCCTAGGCCGACCCCTACCCCGCCTTCCCTCCACTACAGATTTATACACTCTCGAAGTCACTCTGTCTCGTTCCATTCTCTCTACATGTCCAAACCACCTCAACAACCCCTCCTCAGCTCTCTGAACAATCGTTTGGTAATCCCGCACCTCCTCCTAATTTCCAAACTCCGAATTCTCTGCATTATATTCACACCACACATTGACCTCAGACATGACATCTCCACTGCCTCCAGCCTTCTCCTCGTTGCAACATTCATCACCCATGCTTCACACCCATATAAGAGCGTTGGTATAACTACTCTCATACATTCCCTTTACTTCCATGGACAAGGTTCTTTGTCTCCACAGACTCCGAAGTGCTCCACTCACCCTTTTCCCTCATCAATTCTATGATTCACATAATGAATTTTTATTCACACCAAAAATAGAAGATTTACTGTTATGCAATTTGTAATAATTGTATAAATAATATCAGCACATTCATGAACGTACATTAGACCCACTAGCTGACGTGTATTAGATGTGTGATGTCATTTGTTTACTCTGAACATCGGCAAAAATTGAGCATTTCTGCTAATTTGAGCTCAGTTTCAAGCCATTTTCAGTACTAAAACCAATTAAAATCATCTCTATTTCTGTAATATATGTTCTGGTCTATCAAATGAGACCAAGAAATCGCGAATACAACTGCAAAAACATACGAAAAACACCGCAAAGTCGCCATTTTAATCCAAAAACACGGTTGGAGTTTTTTTTCCTCATTATGCACTGCCTGCTGCAGGACTTTTTTTATACTGCACACATTGACCAAGCAGACCCATTCTCTCACAGGTCTACCAGCTTTCTCCCGCTAGATTTGAAGCCACTAGAATTTTGGTATATTAATACAGCACCAACACTGGCTTGTAAGCTGTACTAATATGACACCGACAGTGAAAGGGTTAACAGTCAGAAATTTTTTACAAACTATCACCACTACCACTAGTTAATATAGAACCAAAATCTAAAGAAAAAATATATTTCTTAACTTATTTTTTTACTAAAAGCCTATGAGCATGCCAAACATGCACAGAATGATCATGGACAAAACGGAATTACATTTAATAATAATAATAATATTATTTCATTGCAAGTTTACATCAAGATTTTGTAATTACAATTATGAATTGAAGTGAAAAGAGAGCCACTATCATGCCATGGCATTATGAGCAGACTTAATACAGTGGACCCCCGATGTTCGTCCTGCTCAAAACTCGCCCTTTTATGTAGGTGTATTTTTTTAAATGCTTTTATAAGTGTATTTTTGGGGGTCTAAAAGGACTAGTCTACTTTACATTATTCCTTATGGGAATAAATTTGTTTGATAATGGCACTTGAACAGCATTCTGGAACGAAAAAATAATGAAAACCGGGGGTCCACTGTACAGTGGACCCCTGCCTAACGAGCAAAATTCATTCCAGAAGCCTGCTCAAGTGCCATTACCGAACGAATTTACTTCCTTAAGAAATAATGTCATGTAGGTTAGTCTATTTCAGACCCCCAAAAATACACTTCCAAAAGCACTTACAATATTATACTTACATAAATGTACGATTTCCGGGGTGCTCGTTAGGCGGGGGTCCACTGTACTAGAGAAATTGATTAAGTTTGTTATAGTTAAACATTAGCTTATGTTTATAGCAGATAAGAAGTTTACTCAAATTACAATCTGAGGATATTACATTGTGACAAGGTGAAAGTGTTTTGTAGGATGGTTATATCAATAGTAAATACAGTGGACTCCCGCTATTCGAACACTCCAAAACTCACCCTCATTCCAGAATGCTGTTCAAGTGCTGTTACCAAACGAATTTATTCCCATAAGGAATGATGTAATTAGATTAGTCCATTTCAGACCCCCAAAAATACACTTATAAAAACACTTACAATAATAAACTTACATAAAAGGGTGAGTTTTGGAGTGTTCGAATAACGGGGGTCCACTGTACTGAAATTATATTATGGGAAAATAACACTGAGCGTTGTTGAAAGTAGTTTACAGTACAGTGGACTCCCGGTTTACGTTAGTCTCCAAACTCGCCCTTTTATGTAAGTTTATTTTTGTAAGTGCTTTTGTAAGTGTATTTTTGGGGGTCTAAAAAGACTAATCTAATTTACATTATTCCTTATGGGAACAAATTCGTTCGTAACAGCACTTGAACAGCATTCTGAAACGAAAAAATGACGTAATACGGGGCTCCACTGTATGAGTATTTAGTTTAAGTAAGTAAGTAAGTTTATTCAGGTATACACAAATACAGTTACATAGACTATCATACATAGCAGCATATGTGTAGAAAACCTAGGATAACCCAAAAAGTCAGAGTGACATATTTCCATTGGGGTGAGTAGGTGGTTTTTGTGAAGATTCTTAAATTGATGGTGAATGAACAATTAAATGAAACAACTGTCAAAATTTTATCATAAAATGTACATATATTATACAAGTAACACATGTGAACAACTTACAATAGTCCCCATGATAGTGTGAAAACTCAACAATAGTAAGTGGCTTAATTTTTTGTGAATGAGCCCTTCAATGAAAGACAATTTAGAGGAGATATAAAAAAGACCTGGAAAACACTCACATATTATGGGCACCCACAAACTGAAAAAACTAGGGATATTGTCCTAACTAAACCAAACAAAACAAAACACCACTACAGCCTATTGATACAGTACACAAGATAAATGACTTCTTCTCAACCATAGGATCAAATCTTGCCAGTAAAATCCCAGATACCAATGCCCGAGCAAGTGATTACGTACCTAGATGGGAATTTCCCATCCTCCTTATATCTTGCCCCTACTGAACCCACTGAAGTCACCACAATAATCAAGTCACTTAAAAAAAAATCAGGGCACCTGTCTCAAGTCCCACCATTAATATACAAACGAGCCGCTCATTTCCTTTCACATCCTATTTCATTACTTTTTAACAAATCATTAGAAGCTAGCACTTTCCCGACACTCCTCAAAACAGCAAGGGTTACACCAATACACAAAGGTGGTGACCCCACAGACGTAAACAACTATAGGCCTATATCAAATCTACCGTTCCTATCCAAAATCTTCGAGAAACTTGTGCACAGAGATTATACTGTTCATAACAACACAAAGCATACTCAACCCTGCCAATTTGGCTTCAGGAAAAATAAAAGCACTAACGATGCAATAGTAAAAATGATAGACCTGCTTTACACAGCACTCGAAAATAAGGAATATCCATTGGGACTTTTTATTGACCTAAGGAAAGCTTTCGACACAGTAAACCACGGCATCCTACTCCACAAACTTGACCACTATGGAATAAGAGGTCATGCACTAGCATACTTCAAATCCTACCTCACTAATAGGTATCAGTATGTCACTATTAAAGACACATCCTCCACGACACGACCACTTGACACCGGAGTACCGCAGGGAAGTGTCCTTGGTCCCCTGCTCTTCCTCTTATACATCAATGACCTTCCCAATGTATCACAACACCTGAAACCAATTCTCTTTGCTGACGACACAACTTATGTCATCTCCCACACAAATCTTGCCATGCTTAATACCTTTGTTAACAACAAATTAATAAAAGTATCAACATGGATGACAGCCAATAAACCAATAAACAGCCAATAAACCAATAAAACTCAACACTGATAAGACCTTCTATATTATGTTTGGCAACAGAGCAGGTGATCCACAATTAAACATTAAGATCAACACTACACCTATTGCTAAACATAATGAGGGCAAATTCCTGGGCCTTCACCTTGACAGCAGCCTGAAATTCAGCACCCATATCCAACACATAACAAAGAAAGTGTCCAAAACTGTGGGGATCCTCTCTAAGATACGGTATTATGTACCACAATCAGCCCTACTCACACTATACTATTCACTCATCTATCCCTACCTCACATGTGCCATTTGTGCATGGGGATCAACAGCAATTACCCACCTAAAGCCAATAATAACCCAACAAAAAGCCGCAGTAAGAATTATCACGCAATCCAACGCTAGACAGCACACCCTCCCACTCTTCAAAGACCTAAACCTACTCACTGTTCAGAACATCCATACTTACTACTCTGCTATCTACATTTATAGAACCATAAATTCCAACTTTAACCCTGAGCTAAAACACTTTCTTGACAGTTGTGACAGGACCTATAGACATAATACCAGACATAAACATCTCTTTGACATTCCCCGTGTCCGACTAAATCTATACAAAAATTCAATGCGCATAAAAGGGCCTAAAATCTGGAACTCCCTGCCTGAAAACTCTAGAACTGCAGACACAATCTCCACTTTCAAAAGCACCGTTAAAAAACATCTTATCTCACTTACGCACCCAACCGGTAGCTAACCACATGAAAACTACTTTATCTTGCACATATCCACAGCAAAAGACACTTACTGATATCTGTGATTCCCCTTAATTTCACATGACTGACCAAAATTCTAATACAACTATTGCTTCATAATTCTTAAGCTAATCATAAGTTTGCCTAAGACACTCCAATATAGACACGGTATTATGCCAATACAGTGGACCCCCGAGTTTCGTAAAAGCTTCATTCCAGAAGCCTGCTCAAGTGCCATTACCGAACGAATTTACGTCCTTAATGTCACATAGGTTAGTCTATTTCAGACCCCCAAACATACACTTAAAAAGGCACTTACAATATTATACTTACATAAATGTACGATTTCAGTGGTTTATGAAACTCGGGGGTCCACTGTACATCACCTTTACCATTAATATATAAACTAATTGTTAAATTCTTTAAACTAATTGTTTAATTCTTAAATGTTTAAATTTCAATACCTCAATATTGTAAACCTAATTAATCACTACAATTACCTAACCTTACTATCAGTATAATCATTGTGTCACTATTGAGTAAGACCTATCATAAGACTGCCTGAAAAGCCTAGGAATACCTAGGCATATTATTGGCCATCTTGTAATATCTACTTCATAAAATGTACATTACTATAACTACACCCCACTCTGTATATTACTAGAAATAAAGAATTTGAATTTGAATGAAGTTGCAATGAATGTGGAGGTTTGATTGAATTAACTTTGCAAAATAGCAAAATATGACCCTTGCAAAATAAACCACACTGGCAAGTTTTGGTTAAAATCTTCTTCTTTCAACAAATCGGCCATTTCCCACTAAGGCGAGGTGGCCCAAAGAGAAAAACAAAAGTTTCTCTTTTTAACTTTAGTAATGTATACTGGAGAAGGGGTTACTAGCCCCTTGCTCCCGGCATTTTAGTCAACTCTTACGACACGCATGGCTTATGGAGGAAGAATTCTGTTCCACTTCCCCATGGAGATAAGAGGAAATAAGAACAAGAACTAGTAAGAAAATAGAAGAAAACCCAGAGGGGTGTGTATATATATGCTTGTACATGAATGTGTAGTGTGACCTAAGTGTAAGTAGAAGTAATAAGACATACCTGAAATCTTGCATGTTTACGAGACAGAAAAAAGACACCAGCAATCCTACCATCATGTAAAACAATTACAGGACGGTAGTACCTCCCAGGGCGGTTGCTGTCTACCAACCTACTACAGTGGTCCTCCGAGTTTCGTACACCCCGGAAATCGTACAATTATGTAAGTATAATATTGTAAGTGCTTGTGGAAGTGTATTTTTGGGGGTCTCAAATAGACTAACCTACGTGACATTTTTCCTTAAGGGAGTAAATTCGTTCGGTAATGGCGCTTGAGCAGGCTTCAGGAGTGAAGTTTTTACGAAACTCGGGGGAACAACTGTACCTAGGTTTTGGTTAAAAAAGCATACTATATATAAATGTATGATAGCTGAATACTGCATGCATGAGTGTTAGCATGTGTTATAATAGAACTTGGATCAGAGCAAAAATCAAATGCCTTAACAAGCCAATATATGACATGCTTTATTACTACTATATACTACTGTGAAACCTACATTTACAGAACCATAAATTCCAAAATTAACCCTGAACTAAAACACTTTCTTGATACAGTGGACCCCCGAGTTTCGTAAACCCCGGAAATCGTACATTTATGTAAGTATAATATTGTAAGTACTTGTGGAAAAGCATTTTTGGGGGTCTGAAATAGACTAACCTACGTGACATTTTTCCTTAAGGGAGTAAATTCGTTCGGTAATGGCACTTGAGCAGACTTCAGGAGTGAAGTTTTTACGAAACTCGGGGGTCCACTGTAGTTGTGACAGGACCCATAGACACAATACCAGACACAAAAATCTCTATGACATTCCCCGTGTACGGCTAAATCTATACAAAAATTCAATGTACATAAAAGGGCCTAAAATCTGGAACTCCCTGCCTGAAAACTCTAAAACTGCAGACTCAACCACCATTTTCAAAACTACTGTTAAAAAACATCTTATCTCCCAAACACACCCCACCATCAGCTAACTATATCAAAACCACCTATTCTTTTATTCGTATCATGCACACATTCAAAACAAAATAGATTTACTCTCGATATCTGTGATTCCCCCTAAATTACACTTACTCTCGCCCAAATGACTGTAAACATAAAATTTCTAATATAGCTACTGCCTAATAAATCTTAAGTTAGCCCTAAGTTTGCCTAAGAAACTCTCCCAATATAGGAGCTTTAATTGTTATATGTTTTGTACTACCTCATTATTATAAATCTAATTACAGTGGACCCCCGGTTTACGTAATTAATTCGTTCCAGAATGCTGTTCAAGTGCCGTTACCACACAAATTTGTTCCCAAAAGAAATAATGTAAATTAGATTAGTCCTTTTAGACCCCCAAAAATACACTTACAAAAATACACTTACATAAGTGTTCGAGTTTGGAGCAGTACAGAAACCGGGGTTCCACTGTACTTCAGTTACCTAGTATGCAACAAGATATATTAAAATGTATTTCTCTTTCTCCATAACCTGTGTCAATATAGAGTAAGAATTAGGATTAGTCTGCCCGAAATGTCTATGTATGCTAGAGGCCTTCCTTGCAATTAATATTTTAAAATATGTAAACCATACTTTGTAAGCTTTGCAAGGAAATAAATATTTATTATTATTTTTTTTTTTTTTATTAACACATCGGCCGATTCCCACCAAGGCAGGGTGGCCCGAAAAAGAAAAACTTTCGTCATCATTCACTCCATCACTGTCTTGCCAGAGGGGTGCTTTACACTACAGTTATAAAACTGCAACATTAACACCCCTCCTTCAGAGTGCAGACACTGTACTTCCCATCTCCAGGACTCAAGTCCTGCCTGCCGGTTTCCCTGAATCCCTTCATAAATGTTACTTTGCTCACACTCCAACAGCACGTCAAGTATTAAAAACCATTTGTCTCCATTCACTCCTATCAAATACGCACATGCATGCTTGCTGGAAATCCAAGCCCTCGCACACAAAACCTCTTTTACCCCTCCTCCAACCTTTCCTAGGCCGACCCCTACCCCGCCTTCCCTCCACTACAGATTTATACACTCTCGAGGTCATTCTGTTTCGTTCCATTCTCTCTACATGTCCGAACCACCTCAACAACCCCTCCTCAGCCCTCTGGATAATAGTTTTGGTAATCCCGCGACTCCTCCTAATTTCCAAACTCTGAATTCTCTGCATTATATTCACACCACACATTGACCTCAGACATGACATCTCCACTGCCTCCAGCCTTCTCCTCGTTCGACATTCATCACCCATGCTTCACACCCATATAAGAGTGTTGGTATAACTATACTCTCATACATTCCCTCTTAACTTCCATGGACTAAGTTCTTTGTCTCCACAGACCCAGTGCACCACTCACCCTTTTCCCTCATCAATTCTATGATTCACCTCATCCTTCATGGACCCATCTGCTGACATGTCCACTCCCAAATATCTGAATACATTCACCTCCTCCATACTCTCTCCCTCCAATCTGATATCCAATCTTTCGTCACCTAATCTTTTTGTTATCCTCATCACCTTACTCTTTCCTATATTCACTTTCAATTTTCTTCTTTTACATACACTACCAAATTCATCCACCAACCTCTGCAACTTCTCTTCAGAATCTCCCAAAAGCACAGTGTCATCAGCAAAAGCAACTGTGACAATTCCACTTTATATTTGATTCTTTGTCTTTTAACCCCACACCTCTTGCCAAGACCTCGCATTCACTTCTCTTACAACCCCATCTATAAATATATTGAACAACCACGGTGACATCACACATCCCTGTCTAAGGCCTACTTTACCGGGAAATAATCTCCCTCTCTCCTACACACTCTAACCTGAGCCTCACTATCCTCATAAAAGCTCTTCACTGCTTTCAGTAACCTACCTCCTATTCCATACACCTGCAACATCTGCCACATTGCCCCCCTATCTACCCTATCATACGCCTTTTCCAAATCCATAAATGCCACAAAAACCTCTTTACCCTTATCCAAATACTGTTCACCTATATGTTTTACTGCAAACACTTGGTCTACACACCCCTACCTTTACTAAAGCCACCTTGTTCATCTGCTATTCTGCTCTCCGTCTTACTCTTAATTCTTTCAATAATAACTCTACCATACACTTTACCTGGTATACTCAACAGACTTATTCCCCTATAATTTTTGCACTCTCTTTTGTCCCTTTGCCTTTATACAAAGGAACAATACACGCTCTCTGCCAGTCCCTAGGTACCTTACCCTCTTCCATACATGTATTAAATAATAGCACCAACCACTCTAAAACTATATCTCCGCCTGCTTTTAACATTTCCACCTTTATCCCATCAATCCCAGCTGCCTTACCCCTTTCATTCTACCCACTGCCTCACAAACTTCCCCACACTCACAACTGGCTCTTCCGCACTCCTACAAGATGTTATTCCTCCTTGCCCTATACACGAAATCACAGCTTCCCTGTCTTCATCAACATTTAACAACTCCTCAAAATATTCCCTCCATCTTCCCAATACCTCTAACTCTCCATTTAATAACTCTCCTCTCCTATTTTTAACTGTCAAATCCATTTGTTCCCTAGGCTTCCTCAACTTATTAATCTCACTCCAAAACATTTTCTTATTTTCAACAAAATTTGTTGATAACATCTCACCCATTCTCTCATTTGCTCTCTTTTTACATTGCTTGACCACTCTCTTAACCTCTCTTTTTTTCTTCATATACTCTTCCCTCCTTGCATCACTTCTACTTTGTAAAAACCTCTCATATGCTAACTTTTTCTCCCTTACTACTCTCTTTACATCATCATTCCACCAATCGCTCCTCTTCCCTCCCGCACCCACTCGCCTGTAACCACAAACTTCTGCTGAACACTCTAACACTACATTCTTTAACCTACTCCATACATCTTCGACCCCATTGCCTACACTCTCACTAGCCCATCTATCCTCCAATAGTTGTTTATATCTTACCCTAACTGCCTCCTCTTTTAGTTTATAAACCTTCACCTCTCTCTTACTTACTGCTTCTATTTTCCTTGTATCCCATCTACCTTTTACTCCCACTTTAGCTACAGCTAAAAAGTGATCTGATATATCTGTGGCCCCTCTATAAACATGTACATCCTGAAGTCTACTCAACAGTCTTTTATCTACCAATACATAGTCCAAGAAACTACTGTCATTACGCCCTACATCATATCTTGTATACTTATTTATCCTCTTTTTCTTAAAATATGTATTACCTATAACTAAACCCCTTTCTATACAAAGTTCAATCAAAGGGCTCCCATTTTCATTTACACCTGGCACCCCAAACATACCTACCACACCCTCTCTACATGTTTCTCCTACTTTAGCATTTAGGTCCCCTACTACAATTACTCTCTCACTTGGTTCAAAGGTTCCTATACATTCGCTTAACATCTCCCAAAATCTCTCTCTCCTCTACACTCCTCTCTTCTCCAGGTGCATACACGCTATTATAACCCACTTTTCGATCCGACCCTTATTTTAATCCACATAATCCTTGAATTTACACATTTATATTCCTTCTTCCTTCCATAACTGGTAATTCAACATTATTGCTACCCCTTCCTTAGCTCTAACTCTCTCAGATACCCTGACTTAATCCCATTTATTTCTCCCCACTGAAACTCGCCTACCCCTTCAGCTTTGTTTCGCTTAGGGCCAGGACATCCAACTTCTTTTCATTCATAACATCAGCAATCATCTCTTTCTTATCATCCGCACTACATCCACGCACATTATTATTATTATTATTATGCAGAGTAGTACATATTGCATAAAAATATTCACAAAAATACCTACCAGTGTGTACAGAGAAGAACAGTGATGAAAACTGTTGATGTAGCTAGGAACATGAAAGATTTAATAAACCAGGCCGACCAATGTAACCAGTTCTGTAAACCCATCATCTTCATAGATTCCTGAAATTTTTTAGAAAATTATAAATTTTGTTACATTCTTTTTTTTTTTTGTACAAGAACAGATGCTTCTATTATTAATGGTAAATATAAGAAAGGAGAAACACTGCAACAGGCCTATTGGCCCATACTGGGCAGGTCCTTCTCGAATGCATCCCATTACCTGGAGTTTACCTGGAGAGTGTTCCAGGGGTCAATGCCCCCGTGGCCCGGTCTGTGACCAGGCCTCATGGTGGATCAGAGCCTGATCAACCAGGCTGTTACTGCTGGCCACACGCATTAACAAAATATTTGCACAACCCATTTTCAATGCTACTAAAGCAATAAGCTTTGATAACCATTTTAACTTAGTGCATGCCCCATTTAAATCCAACCCTCTCACTCGTGACATATACACATACTGAGACACTATTAAAGCAATGTAAAAATTATTTTAAAATTTAAACAAGAAATTGTTTTACATACAACTACTTCTTGATTGAAATGTTACCCATTTGCTGGAAAACACTATTGCAAATGATATACTGAAAATTTATATACAGAAGGAGCTCTAAAATTGTATGGAGGTACCATCTCTAGAACTAGACCAAGGACCCTCATCCTCAGAGTACGACTTATAATAACGCAAATTTTCAAGTACGTAAAACAATACCAAAGTGGTTACAGTGTGTCAAAACACTGGGTAAGGCCACCTAGGAGAGAAGTGATAATTGTTTTCAGATGGGACCATGTGGTGTAGTGGTAGGCTCAGACTAGGTTATGTATCCCTTGTTAAAATGGGAAGGCTGGGCCAGACTAGACATATGTATATAATATAATATATAATAATAATATAATATTTTTATTTCATTGCAAGTTTACATCGAGATTTTGTAATTACAATCATGAACTGAAGTGCAAAGAGAGCCACTATCATGCCATGGCATTATGGGAGACTAAATCTAATGGCTTATAGACTACTTAATACTAGAGAAATTGATTGAGTTTGTTTTAGTTAAACATTAGCTTATGTTTATAGCAGATAATAAGCTTACCTAAATTACAATCTGAGGATATTACATTGTGACAAAGAAAGTTTTGTAGGATGGTTATACTTATCAATAGTAAATATTGGAAATTAATGTATATTATGAGAAAATAACACTGAGCATTGTTGAAAGTAGTTTACAGTAATAGTGGACCCCGAAGTTTCGTAAAAACTTCACTCCTGAAGTCTGCTCAAGTGCCACACGAACGAATTTACTCCCCATGTACCTTCACGTAGGTTGTCTATTTCAGACCCCCAAAATACACTTCCACAAGAACTTACAAAATTATGTTTCATAATTAAAAATGATTTCCGGGTATTCGTTAACCGAGGGTCCACTGTATAAGTATTTAGTTTAGGTGAGTAGGTGGTTTTGAGAAGAGTCTTTAAATTGTTGTTCAGACCTGGTTATTTAGTATTTACTGGTAATGAATTCAGATTTTGGGGGCCCTTGTGCACAGAATTTTTACACAGGTTGATATGGACTGTGAACATCAAAAGTTATCTGTGTCTTGTGTTATGGTCATGGGTCCTGTGTTGCTGGTGAAGATAATTTTGAGTGAAGGGTTTATATTTGAGAGTAGTTCTATGTGTGTAGTAGGCACAAGAATAGTTGTGAATGTTCTTTACGGTGAGTAGTTTTAGACTTTGAATATTGGTGAGACAAGGTCTAGAGTGGGAATTTGTTATCATTCTGACTGCAGCCTTTGCTGTTATGAGCAGTCTAAGGTGATTTAATGTTGTTGATCCCCATGCACAAATTCCATAGGTGAGATATGTAGATGAGTGAATGACACAGTGCATGGAGAGCTGATTGAGGCACATAACAGCATATCTTTGATAGTATGCCTACTGTCTTTTGGAGATTTTCTTGGAAATTTGTTGTATGTGTGTTTGGACTTTGAGGCTACTGTCAAGGCGTTATGTTAAGTGGAACATTTGTAGTTTGTTTCCAAACTGAATGAAATAGGTTTTGTCAGTACTGAGAGTAAGTTTATTTGTCGTCATCCAGGTAGATATTTTCTGTAATTCAGCATTAACAGTGTTAATAAGTATGACTGGGTTTGGGTGAGAGAAGCATTTGTAGTGTCATCTGTAAATAATATGGGTCTGAGAAGCGGTGATGCATTCGGTAGGTCATTGATGTAAATGAGGAAGAGGAGGGTCCTAGGACACTTCCTTGTGGGACACTGACTGTAATTTGCTGTGTGGAAGAGTTAGCTTCATTTGTGTGCACACGTATTGGCTTCTGTTACTAAGGTATGACTTTAGGTAGTTGAGTGAGTGCCTCTTAAACCATCGTGTGCTAATTTTGTGAGCAGTAAGTCATGGTCGACTGTATCAAAAGCTTTGCACAGAATCAATGAAGATTCTGTTTCTTTTCTTCTCAAGAGCGGTGTATATTAGCTCTAGCATGTGTATAATAGCATCATTAGTGCTTTTGTTAGTCCTGAATCTAAACTGACGGGTTGAGTACGTTGTGTGAGACTAGGTAGGGAATAGATCTGCTCTATGAATTAATTTTTCAAAGATTTTAGAGAGCAGAGGTAAGTTAGATATTGGTCTATAACTATTCAAGTCTGCTTGATCACCTCCTTTGTGGATCGGGTGACCTCACATTTTGAGAATTGATGGGAAGGTGGAGAATTCAATGGATTTGTTGAAGAGTGTTGCAATAATTGATGACAGTACCAGAGAAGCTTTTGTACATAAAAGGTGGTAAGCTGTTTATGTCTCCCTGCCTTGTTTTTAAGGGTGTTGATGATGAGCGAGACTTCTATTGGGTTGGTTGGAGCTAAGAATAGTTTATTCGGGTAGGTGTCGGTGAGGTAGTCTGATGGACGGGTGTTCGAGCTTGGGATCTTATTCACTAGATTCTTTCCTATGGTGAGAAGAAAACATTAAAATTGTTGCTGTTTCAGTTGGTGGGAGTAGGGGTTCATCTGATTTTGTTAATTTGATAGTTTTGTTTTTGGATATCTTTTTATTTCCTAGAATTTCAGATAGGGTTTTCCAGGACTTTTTCATATCAACTTTTATGTTATGTAATTTGTTCTCATAATACAATTTTGACCTTATCAGGCTGGTAAGGGATTGACGAGTAGCGTTTGGATTGGTCTCTGGTTATTTGACCTCTTCTGTACTGTTTTTCATATTGGTGCTTTTTGTTAATGGATTTAAGGATGCTGGGTGTTAGCCAGGGACTGTTAAGTCTCTTAGCTGTGATCTGTTTAGTTTTTTTTTAGGGCAATGCTTGTTATAGAGGTAGTGGTTTTTTTTTTAGGAAATTCTTACTACGTATATTCATTAGTATGTATCTGAATATGTTTCTATCTCTATTATGCCAGTCAATGTTAATCATGGCTGTTATAAAGTTATTAACAGCTGACTCTTTATGGTCTGAAGGTAACTTAGTAGTGTCTTGGGGCAATTTACCTAGGTTGGTTATGAGAAAGGTAGGGTAGTGGTCTGTGGTGTTGTCTGTGATTATGCCTGATTTCCGGGATATAGTGTTAGTCCAGATGTGGTCTAATAAGGAGATACTAGTCTGAGAGATTCTTTTGTAGGTTTTGATATTGTTGGTAGCAACAAGCAGTTGCTCTGTGTGTTTGTGGAATTCCGAACATTTGTATCTATTATGTAGGAGATTTATGTTGTGGTCCTTCCTCGTGTGAGCAAATGGTCCTGCTCATTTGTGTACCATTTATCAGGTTTCAATTTTCACTAAAGTGGTGAATGTTTGAATGTGGTACTCTGTAGATGTTTATCACTGTGAGGGGTTTGCAGGTCTTTTGATTTAAATTTAGCTATAATATGTTTCTCCATGTTCATCCCTTGTGCAAGAGTTATTGATACATTGGACCCCGCCTAACGAACACCCCGAAATCGTACAATTATGTAAGTATAATATTGTAAGTGCTTGTGGAAGTGTATTTTTGGGGGTCTGAAATAGACTAACCTACATGACATTATTTCTTGCGAAGTAAATTTGTTCGGTAATGCACTTGAGCAAGGCTTCTGGAATGAATTTTTGTTTGTTAGGCGGGGGTCCACTGTACGTTCATGTTGATCCGAGTAATATATAGCTATTCCACCCCCTCTTGTCTGTCCTACAGTTGTGTATGGCTGTGTAACCTGGAATGGCATAGACATTCAGTACCAGGCTTTAGCCAGGTCTCAGTGAGTGTGATGATTGACATACTGGTCTGCAGATTTCAGTAGTGCTGTGAGGTCAAATATAATGTTTGCCTTCAAAGATCTAACATTGTACTAAAGATATTTATGTTATTGTTGGTCTGAGTAATGACTGCTTGATCTGTGTAATAATTACAGTTGCTATTGGATTCATGTGGCCATTTAATAAGAGGTTGATATCAGGATCAATGCTTGTAATCATATAAGATTTAGTGATTCTATAACTAGACTTTAAGAACAATGTATTAGATAAACTTATTAATATGATACTTGATTAATTAATCTTACTAGCTATTGGATTAACTCTTTTGACTGTTTCACGATATATACAACTTACGAGCCAGTGTTTTGACGTATATATATAGTGTAACTCAAAACTTCTAGCAGCTTCAAATCAAGCGGGAGAAAGCTGGTAGGCCCACATGTGAGAATGGGTCTAAGGGTGTATAAAAAAATCCTGCGGCACAGTGCATAATGAGAAAAAAAACCTCCGACCGTGTTTTTGGATTAACTCTTTCAGGGTCCAAGGCCATTTTTGGAAGTGTCCAAGAATTTAAAAAAAAAAAATCTTATTTTTCTTATGAAATGGTAGAGAATCTTTTTCTGAAGGTAATAAAGAAGTACAAAATTTTATTGAAAATTGACGAAATTATGCTCTGGCGAATTTTGATGTGTCAGCGATATTTACGCATCGGCGATTTTGTCAATTTTGACTCCCATTTTAAGCCACTCATATTATTCCAGTGGACCAAATTCTTCAGCGATTTACTTGTATTACTTCTATTCTATTGATTGAGCACAGAAATCGCCCAGTCAACTGTTTCAACTACAAATAAAGTGATTGGAAATTGGTAATTTAGCCAATTTAACTCAAAGTTCAAAATATTCCACTTCAAAATAGGGCAGAATAAATAATGCAGGCATTCCTGGCACTAAACTAACATTTCCTCTGTCTATTAGCTACGTTTTCAGTCTTTACAAATGAATTCCGTTTGATTATTTATTCACATAATGAATTTTATTCAAACCAAAAAAATGGAAGATTAACTGTTATGCAATATTGTACAGATAATATCACCACATTTGTGAACGTATATTAGACCCACCAGCTGGTGCGTATTAGACGTGTGAGGTCATTTGTTTACTTCTTGAACATCGGCAAAAATTTAACATTTCACTGCTTGAGCTCAGTTTCAAGCCATTTCCAGTACTAAAAACAATCAAAATCATCTCTATATCTGTAATATATCTTCCACTCTATCAGAGACCAAGAAATCGCAAATACAACCATAAAAAGTATACGAAAACACTGCAAAGTCGCTGTTTTAATCGAAAATTACGGTTTCAGTTTTTTTTCTCTCATTATGCACTGTGTGCTGCAGGATTTGTTTTATGTGGTGCACACTTACCACATAGATGTATTCTCTCATATCTAGGCCCAAATTTTACCACTCAAAGCTTATCTGAAATACAACCATAAAAGTATAGAAAACACTGCAAAGTCGCTTGTTTAAAATTACGGTTTCAGTTTTTTTTTTCTCTCATTATGCACTGTGTGCTGCAGGATTTGTTTTATGTGGTGCACACTTACTAACATACAGTGGTACCTCGACTTAATACATTTTTTCATTCCAGAATGCTGTCTATGCCATTACAAAACGAATTTATCTCCTTAAGAAATGTTGTAAAATAGACTAGTCCTTTAGACCCCCCAAAATTACACTTACAAAAGCATTTAAAAAATAAACTTACATAAGCTGAGTTTGGGGACCATCGTAAGTCGAGGTACCACTGTAGATGTATTCTCTCATATCTAGGCTCAAATTTACAGCCAAAGCTTATCTGAGTGAGCTGAGCTCATGACGTAGAACTACGGTTTGGACCCCAACTCAAAGCAGTAAAACTATGGCAATGGACCCCGGGAAAGGGTTAAAACGCCCATCTTGAGGTGCATTACAGTATTTATGGTTATATTCCCCTTTTTTGTGGTCTCATTTGATAAATGGAAACATATTACAGAAATAGAGATGATTTTGGATTAGTTTATGATGAAAACAACCTTGAAATTGAGCTCAAAGTAGCAGAAATGTTCGATTTTTGCCAATGTTCAAGAGTAAACAAATCACGCCATCATGTCCAATACACGTCAACTGGTGAGTCTATTCTCTAAGCACAAGTGCACTGGATATTATTTATACCATTTTTTACAATAATGCAGTAGTCTGCATAACAGTAAATCTTCTATTTTTTGTGTGAATAAAAAAATCAAAATAGAAAGCAAGAGTAATATAAGAGGGGCCTAAAGACGACTAATGAACAGAGAAAATCTTATTTTAGTGCCAAGAATGTCTGCATTGTTTATTCTGGACCCTATTGTGAAATTGACATCTTTTTATTTTGCATGAAATTACTAAATTCAAGTAATTTCGACCACTTTATTGGGTAATTGAAATCAGTAAATTGGTGGTTTCTGTACTCAATCGATAGAACAAATGGAGCTCCTCTAAAGAAATGGCCATGAGTTTGGTCGACTGGAACAATGGAATTAGCTGAAAATAGGGCTCAAAGTCGGCGAAACGTCATGGAATATATCGCCAGATCACACCACGAGAGCTGCACTACAGTTCCATCACCATACTTTGGTGTCAGCTACCATCGGGAAAAGATTCTTATCATTTCATAAGAAAATAATTTTTTTTTTTCACATTTGTACGTTGTGGAGATTGTTCGCATTTGGTGTTAACACAATTTGAATACATCACAGAGATATAGATATTTTACTAAATTTGTTTATGCATATTAATGAATGGAACACAATAATATTGCTTGGCAAAGGAAGTGATACTTGGGTTAATACTGTAGTAATGGTAGTTAAAGAAAAAATACGAAAAAACAAAAATTAATAGCCTATAACAGTACACGAGTACCATATACACTAACTCTTATATGGCTATAGCCTGGTCAAAATAGTTGCACTGGTTATCTATTCTGTGTCACATTTAGAATAGTGCTAGTAATAGTAAAATTGTGCTAAAGACAGTGAAAATAAAGAGGTTGGTTCTATTGTAATAGATTATGATGATGTAATATTGCACTGGTGTAGTATGTTATGAAGATGATTTTGGGTCTAAACAAAAGAAAATATAACACTTAAAGTGATTTAGCACTCATGTGACTGTTAGAATCACTGTTAGCCGAACATTTATGGGGTACGCAGAGTGTATTTTGAGGTCTGGTCACCTACTTCTGACATTGCTTAAGGAGACTGAGCAGCATTCCTAACCAGCCGCTAAAACCGAGGGCCAGTATTGCTATCTCCCCAACAAATATGAGAAAATGAAAAAATGGGTTATACTCACACAAGCAAGAGGGGTAAGATGGCAGTTTGCGCCATCGCATTCTCTGGGAGTAAACAGTAGTTTTGGGTTGTACAGAGCGGAAAAAGACAACAACTCATAAAGGTAAAGTACCTCTGTGTTAGGTTGCCAGGTATAATAGTTATGTAACTAGTGGGGTTGGTTCAACAGTGCCTGAATGATAATACAAAATAAGTCACACAACACTGTGTGAGTACTGAGACAAGGAGGTGCATACTATCTAAGTGATAGTGTTAGGACTAAGTACACAATGCAACAGAGGTAGTAGATACTATCAGGAAGTGCATAGGACTAGCACACACGGGTCACAACATACACTATCAGTATAAGCATATGTGTGTAGGAGAAACCATGACACCAAAGTCAGACAGTGACTTACATTGGGGTCCTTTGAATCACCTTTAGCTCTTTGCTAATACACGTATTGTAAAAGAAAAATCTCATCATCATTCACTCATCACAAATCTTCAGAGGGCACTGCTGCCATAAAACCAAACACCCTCCTTCAGACGGCTCCTTGGTCGTTCTGCTGTTGAATCCTCAACAGCTACTTTGCTTCACACTCCAACAGCACGCCGTAGCGGCCCATTTGTCTCCATCTCACTGCATAAATACCATGGCTGGCTGCTGGAGTTCACTCTTTTGCACACAAAACCTTCCTAACCCTCCTAGTCGCCTCGCTTCACTGATTACACACTCTGAAGTCATTCTGTGCCTTCATTCCACCTTCAGCAAACACACTCACCCCTCCTGTAGCCTCTGATACACTTGGTATTCTCCACTTCCTCCAAACTGATCAAGCTCAGACATGACATTTCACGCCTTCTTGCTGTACTATCACCATACACACCCATATATGTTGGCAACCAACTCATACATTCTCTCTGCACCCTTCTATGGACAAAGTTCTGTCTCCACAGATTCGGTGTGCCATCACTTTTCTCATCAATTCTATATCTGTTCATCCTTCATAGACTATTCATGACATATTCATTCAGTCGAATACATTGTCTTCCTCCATACTTTTCGTCATCTGATTCACCTTTTCGTCACTCCAATCTTTACTACCTACGCCCTTTCCTATATTCACTTTCACTTTCTTACACACTCTGCCGTCCACCGCCTTCGCAACTTTCTTCAGAACTTTCCAGTGGGGCACAGACACCTCAATTTGATTCTGCTCCTTTTAATTTCACAAGACACTTTCACATCACCTTCTTCTACACCTCATCTATAAATATATTGAATAATACGGTGAATATCCCAGCCTATGTCTCATTTTTACTGGGGAAATAGTCTCTCCTTCCTCTCTACCTGAGCTCACATCCTCAAACTCTTCAGTGCTTTCAGTACCTACCTCCTACCCATACTGCATTGTCATTTCATTCACTCCTATCATATGCCTTTTCCAAATCCATAAATGCCACAAAACTTTTCATTTAATATTGTTCACCTATAGTGTTTCACCAAACACTGTTCACAATACTTCCTGGCCTAAGTCTCTTTACCCAGTTATCTCGCTGTCTTACTTCATTCTTTGTTTCAGGTACACCAACACTTGCTTCTAGTGATTTGTATTTTCTTGAACCCTTGCCTTATAGCCAAAGGGAATACATGTTCTTCTGTCAATCTTTAGGTACTCTTCCATATCTCCAGACTAGGCCTGGTCACTCAGGGCAGAAACATTAGGCGTGCCACACCCGCCACTCTGCGCCCTCTCAATGTGGGGCACCTGGGCGGGTCACCAGTGAGTCGCATCCCAGACACTCACTGGCCAGCCTGCACATCAAGTGACTCTCTATGTGTGCATAAGTCACTGAGTAATAAGAATTGTGAAAGATATGTTTCTTGTAGTAAATAAAGATATATTATTATTATTATTATTATTATAATAGCACACCACTCTCACCTGCTTAACACTTAGTCTTGCACCATCTTGCTGCAGCCCATTTTCATTCTGGCCTACTGCCTCACAAATTTCACTGGTTTTTCATTATTCTCATTATAAATATATTTCAGACGCTTCTTCGATACTTAACTCTCTCCATTTACTAATTTTCCTGCTTTTCTACCAATTTCCAAAAATTTATTTTTCAACAAGCTGATAACACCACTAATTCTCATTGTTTCTTTTACATACATCATTCTTCTAATCTTCCTTTTTTCTTCTCCATATATTTTCCTTCTGTATCATTTACTTTCAAATTTTTCTTACTACTTTTACATCGTCATCCTTGTCATCGTCTTTCTTCTCGTCGTAATAGCTGCTGAACACTCTGGCCACAGCAGTTCCAGCCCCATGGCCTTTGGCCCCCACACTTTCACTCGGGCTCCATTTTCCACAGCTGTTTCAGTAATCTACTTCTGGTCTCTGTGCTCCTTCTTGTTTATAAACCTTTCACCTCTTCTACATTGCTTTCATAGCCCATCCTTGTCTTCAATGTAGTTATAATTAAAAGTGATCGCCTGGGCTCTCTCTAGGATATCTCTGAATGCTTATCAACAGTTTTTTATCTGCCAATACAAGTTCAACAGTTCATTAAACATTTTTTCTGTTATCATATCTGTATACTTATTTGTCCTCTTTTCTTAAAATATGTATTACCTATATTCAATGCCCTTTTCATGTCACTTAGACCTCAGTCTTCATTTCCACATACTTCTGTTATGCTTCTCCTTATTTGTGTTCCACACATTATTTTTCACTCACTAAAATTTATACATTGCCATATTCTCAAAATTTCCTTCTCTTCCAGTATATGACTATTCTCTTGCATCGGGACCCTTGTTTAATTCATTGTTAACTTGACTCTACACATTTATACTCTTCTTCCTTCATACTGATCTCTTCCACATTGCTACCCTCTTGCCTCTAACTCTCGTATACTGACTCACCCAGCTTTGCTCGCTAGGCCAGATACAATTCTTTCAGTCATTACATCAGCAACACTTTCTTAAGACATCTACGCATACCAAACATCCCAGTGTTTTATGTTTTTCTTCTTCTTTTGCAATGTTAGGAGAAGGTTGTTCATTAAAATCACGCATTCTCTGAGGAAAGATTCTTTCACTTCATGGACACAGGAACAAGAGCTATCGTCCCAGATGTGCGTATAAATACTGAAAGCCAGAAGGTTTATTTCTCACCGTGAGCTGCAAGCTGAGCTGGAGAATCGTGTCGCTCAGCCAGAATGCATTGTGACCTGAATGAGCCTTCTGCGCAGAATCCAGGATGCCCGCTGCGAGCGGTTGTTTGCCATTGGCAGAACACATCCAGCTGCGCCGCTTCTTTTCAAACATCACACACATTTGGTGCTCCTTTTGGTGGTTTCATCGTCACTGCACATGGGTTCAGCTCACTTCTGCAGTACACCCATGCAATGAGTGCAGCATTCATGCAGGAGCGTAGCAGGCATGCAGCGCAGAGCAGGCAGGAGTTTAAGCAGGCATGCAGGGAGTTTAGCAGGCACAGTGCACCATGCAGGTGTTTAGTATTCATGGAGTTTAATATGCAGTGAAGGAAGAGATGCAGGAGTTTGAAGATTGACGCAGGAGTTTGAAGCACTGACGCAGGAGTTTGCCGCAGGAGCTTCATACTGATGCAGGGAGTAGGATTACTTAGATTGATGGAGCGTAGCACTGCGCAGGGGAGCGTAAGCATTGATTTGGGGAAGTGCCCGTGCATGGACTACGCAGGGAGTCAGGGAGTGGCAATGCAGGCAGGCACAGCAGGCACGCAGGGATGTGCAGGCCGGCAGGAGCGCAGCACGCAGTGGAGTGCACAGGCATGCAGGATGCAGCTGGGCGCACGCAGGGAAGGCAATGCAGGAAGGGGTAGCAGGCATGAAGGGAGCACAGCGTGAAGCAGGCGCAGGAGCGTAGCACAGGGAGGTGGCGGCATGCAGGAGTGCAGCATGCAGGAGTGCAGGTGAGTGTAGCAGGCATGCAGGAGCGGAGCATGCAGGAGTGGCGAGCCGCAGGAGGCAGCAGACGCGCTGCAGGGAGTGCATAGGGAGTGGGGACTCCCTTCGGTGAGGGCCGAGCTGGCTCTCCTACGATGAAACAGGCCTGTTTGGAAGAAAATGATCAATATATTTCATCACACACCCAGTTGCAATCCTTCACAAAGTAAGTAAATGTATATATATATATTTTTTAATTGCTTGTATGTGAATATTTGTGGAACTGATACTCAGGCTTACATTGTTTTCATGGGGAGCCACAGAACTGCAGCAGGTATTCTGTACTGATTAATATTACATTGTGTGAGTCTGACAGGTGCACTGTGTAGTGTGACCCAGCAAGTAGAAGTAGCTGATATAGCCTAACACCCAGCTGCAGTTTATGAGACAAGACACAGCAAACCTGTCATCACAAAACAGTTTCAGGTTTCTTACTACTGGCAGGATCGTGCCTCGGGCGGTTGCTGCCTACCGCCCTTACTACCTTATGTTGAATGAAGGAGAGTAATATCTATTATTACATATAAAAGGAGATATATACTAGAAGGTAAGAAAGAGTTGCTGAGCTATTTGTTATTACATGTGTTAGCTAAAAAATAAAAAATCATTCTCCTCCCTCTCTCACTACATTCATTAGGTACCTTTGCCTCTCTTTCAAACTGGTTTACATATGACTGGCTTTGACATGCAGGCAGTCTGTTCTATTCCTTTTTATTGCTGTACAATAAAAGGTGACCCAACAGAAGTCAATACTTACAGGTCAATCTCAAACTTGTCACTACTAAGTCAAACTTTTAAAATACTGGTAAAAAAACAAAAAAATTTTTTTTAATTCTCATTGGACATACAGTGGTACCCTGTTTACGAAATTAATTCGTTCCAGAATGTTGTTCAAGTTGTTACCAAACGAATTTGTTCCCATAAGGAATAATGTAAATTAGATTAGTCCTTTTAGACCCCCAAAATACACTACAAAAGCACTTAAAAAAGACACTTACATAATTGTTCGAGTTTGGAGCAGTATGTAAATCGGGGGTCCACTGTACTAAAAATTCAAAATAATTTTTTTTCTTTTCATGCAGTAAAAAAACAATGTGCGTAGTTTTTAAAAACATTATTAGGTACAAAAAAAAAGGGACTAGTATGCAATGTATTTTGCCAAACTAACCATAATGCTTAACTACAATTGTGAGTAAAAAAAGAAAGGCAGCTAATGAACAAATGGCCAATTTTAAAAGTTTGACTTAGTAGTGACAAGTTTGAAGTTGACCTTTTAAGTATTGACTTCTGTTGGGTCACCTTTTATTGTACAGCAATAAAGGAATAGAACAGACTGCCTGCACATGTCAAAGCCAGTCATATCATAAAAACCCGTTCAAGAAGAGAGCCAAAGGTACCTAATGAATGTAGTGAGAGAGAGGGAGGAGAATGATTTTTTATTTTTTTGCTAACACATGTAAATGTAAATAATGTAACTTTTCTTACCTTATTCCTAGTATATCTCCTTTTATATAAAAATAAGATATTATCTCCTTTATAGTATAATACTAAAGGGAGTAGGTTGGTAGACAGCAACCACCAGGGAGGTACTACCGTCCTGCCAGGTGACTGTGAAACAGAAACCTGAAACTGTTTTACATGATGGTAGGTTTGTTTGGGGTCTTTTTCTGTCTCATAACAGCTGGATAACAGGTATATCTAGCTACTTCTACTTACACTTTAGGCACACTACACAGGCATGCACATGCATATACAGTGGACTCCGAGTATGTAATTAATCCGTACCAGGAGCTATTACTTAACACGAAGTTTACGAAATTGAACCATTATTTCCCATAAGAAATAATGTAACAATTAATCCGTTCCACAAAAAAATATTCACATACAAAATAATTAAAAATAATATATATATACATTTACTTACTTTTTTTGAAGAGTTGCAGGCAATTGGGAAAATAGGTAATGAGTAATGAAGGTCCTCTTTGGGGATTTTTCCAAAACAGGCCTGTTTCATCACAATTAAACAGTTGTTGGGGAAGGAATTCTTCAGCCTCTACGAAGGGGGTCCCCACTCCCTGCTACACTCCCTGCATGTCTGCTACACTCTGCCTGCTACACTCCCTGCATGCCTGCTACATTCCTGCATGCCTGCTACACTCCCTGCATGCCTGCTACCTCCCTGCATGCCTGCTACACTCCCTGCATGCCTGCTACACTCCCTGCATGCCTGCTACACTCCCTGCATGCCTGCTACACTCCCCTCATGCCTGCTAATTCCCCCTTTATGCCTGCTACACTCCCGCATGCCTGCTACACTCCCTGCATGCCTGCTACACTCCCTGCATGCCTGCTACACTCCCCCGCATGCCTGCTACACTCCCTGCATGCCTGCTACACTCCCTGCATGCCGCTACACTCCCCTGCATGCCTGCTACACTCCCTGCATGCCTGCTACACTCCTGCATGAATGCTACACTCCCTGAAATGCTACACCCATGCATGAATGCTACACTCCCTGCATCAATGCTACACTCCCTGCACGAATGCTACACTCCCTGCATCAATGCTACACTCCCTGCATCAATGCAAACCCTGCATCAACAAACTCCCCCGCATCAATGTTTAAAATCCCTGCAGGAATGCTAAACTCCTGCATCAAGCTAAACTCCCTGCATCAATGCTAAACTCCCTGCATGCCTGCTACACTCACTGCATGAATGCTAAACTCCTGCATGAATGCTAAACACCCTGCATGAATGTTTCACTCCCCGCATGCCTGCTAAACTCTGCATGCCTGCTAAACTCCCTGCATGCCTGCTAAACTCCCTGCATGCCTGCTAAACTCCCTGCATGCCTGCTACACTCACTGCATGAATGCTACACTCATTGCATGAATGCTACCACAGGGGTGCCACTAGGAAGCTTCTTTGGACCCATGGTGACTTATTTCACAGTGACAGTCACTAAACCACCAAAAAAGACACCAAATGTATTGTGAATGTTTGAAAGAGCGCGCTGGATAATGTTCTCTCAATGGTAAACAACGCTTCACTGGCGGGCATCCTGCGTTCTGCGCAGGCGTGGAGCAGGCGGACAGGTCTAATACGTTACGAAACACGAGCCAGTTTACGATTCTCGAAATCGAAAAAAGCTTACGAAACACGATGTTTACGAAATAAGAACCTTACGAAACTCGGGGGTCCACTGTATATACATACACACATCTAGGTTTTTCTTCTTTTACTTGATAGCTCTTGTTCTTTTTTTATTTTCTCTATTGTCCATGGGGAACTGAAAAAGAATCTTTCCTCCGTAAGCCATGCGTGTCGTATGAGGCGACTTATATGCCGGGAGCAATGGGCTAGTAACCCCTTCTCCTGTACACATTTACTAAAAAAGAGAAGAAGAAAAACTTTATAAAACTGGGATGTTTGAATGTGCGTGGATGTAGTGCGGATGATAAGAAAGAGATGATTGCTGATGTAATGACTGAAAAGAAATTGGATATCCTGGCCCTAAGCGAAACAAAGCTGAAGGGGGTAGGCGAGTTTCAGTGGGGAGAAATAAATGGGATTAAGTCAGGAGTATCTGAGAGAGTTAGAGCTAAGGAAGGGGTAGCAATAATGTTGAAGGATCAGTTATGGAAGGAGAAGAGGGAATATAAATGTGTAAATTCAAGGATTATGTGGATTAAAATAAGGGTCGGATGCGAAAAGTGGGTCATAATAAGCGTGTATGCACCTGGAGAAGAGAGGAGTGTAGAGGAGAGAGAGAGATTTTGGGAGATGCTAAGCGAATGTATAGGAACTTTTGAACCAAGTGAGAGAGTAATTGTGGTAGGAGACCTAAATGCTAAAGTAGGAGAAACATGTAGAGAGGGTGTGGTAGGTAAGTTTGGGGTGCCAGGTGTAAATGATGATGGGAGCCCTTTGATTGAACTTTGTATAGAAAGGGGTTTAGTTATAGGTAATACATATTTTAAGAAAAAGAGGATAAATAAGTATACAAGATATGATGTAGGGCGAAATGACAGTAGTTTGTTGGACTACGTATTGGTAGATAAAAGACTGTTGAGTAGATTTCAGGATGTACATGTTTATAGAGGGGCCACAGATATATCAGATCACTTTTTAGTTATAGCTACAGTGGGAGTAAAAGGTAGATGGGATACAAGGAAAATAGAAGCAGTAAGTAAGAGAGAGGTGAAGGTTTATAAACTAAAAGAGGAGACAGTTAGGGTAAGATATAAACAACTATTGGAGGATAGATGGGTTAGTGAGAGTGTAGGCAATGGGGTCGAAGATGTATGGGGTAGATTTAAAACTGTAATGTTAGAGTGTTCAGCAGAAGTTTGTGGTTACAGGCGAGTGGGTGCGGGAGGGAAGAAGAGCGATTGGTGGAATGATGATGTAAAGAGAGTAGTAAGAGAGAAAAAGTTAGCATATGAGAGGTTTTTACAAAGTAGAAGTGATGCAAGGAGGGAAGAGTATATGGAGAGAAAAAGAGAGGTTAAGAGAGTGGTGAAGCAATGTAAAAAGAGAGCAAATGAGAGAGTGGGTGAGATGTTATCAACAAATTTTGTTGAAAATAAGAAAAAGTTTTGGAGTGAGATTAATAAGTTGAGGAAGCCTAGGGAACAAATGGATTTGACAGTTAAAAATAGGAGAGGAGAGTTATTAAATGGAGAGTTAGAGGTATCGGGAAGATGGAGGGAATATTTTGATGAGTTGTTAAATGTTGATGAAGACAGGGAAGCTGTGATTTCGTGTATAGGGCAAGGAGGAATAACATCTTGTAGGAGTGTGGAAGAGCCAGTTGTGAGTGTGGGGGAAGTTTGTGAGGCAGTGGGTAGAATGAAAGGGGTAAGGCAGCTGGGATTGATGGGATAAAGATAGAAATGTTAAAAGCAGGTGGGGATATAGTTTTGGAGTGGTTGGTGCTATTATAATAATAATAATAATAATAATAATATCTTTATTTACTACAAGTACATGTACATGGTATACAGGCCTAGCTGACATCAGTGACATACTACTATATAGAAAGTCCCTTGTTATGCAGAGCATTTCGGGCAGATTAGGTCAGTGTCCTAGGATGCGACTCACACCAGTCGACTAACACCCAGGTACCCATTTTACTGATGGGGAACATAGACAACAGGTGTAAAGAAACACGCCCAATGTTTCTGCCCTGGCTGGGAATCGAACCCAGGCCCTCGCCGTGTGAAGCAAGAGCTTTAGCCACCAGACCACCAGGAAGAGGACCACCATGGAAGAGGGTAAGGTACCTAGGGATTGACAGAGAGCATGTATTGTTCCTTTGTATAAAGGCAAAGGGGACAAAAGAGAGTGCAAAAATTATAGGGGAATAAGTCTGTTGAGTGTACCTGGTAAAGTGTATGGTAGAGTTATTATTGAAAGAATTAAGAGTAAGACAGAAAGCAGGATAGCAGATGAACAAGGGGGCTTTAGGAAAGGTAGGGGGTGTGTAGACCAAGTGTTTACAGTGAAACATATAGGTGAACAGTATTTGGATAAGAGTAAAGAGGTTTTTGTGGCATTTATGGATTTGGAAAAGGCATATGATAGGGTGGATAGGGGGGCAATGTGGCAGAAGTTGCAGGTGTATGGAATAGGAGGTAGGTTACTGAAAGCACTGAAGAGTTTTTATGAGGATAGTGAGGCTCAGGTTAGAGTGTGTAGGAGGGAGGGGGACTATTTCCCAGTAAAAGTGGGCCTTAGACAAGGATGTGTGATGTCACCGTGGTTGTTCAATATATTTATAGATGGGTTGTAAGAGAAGTGAATGCGAGGGTCTTGGCAAGAGGTGTGGGGTTAAAAGATAAAGAATCAAATACAAAGTGGGAGTTGTCACAGTTGCTTTTTGCTGATGACACTGTGCTTTTGGGAGATTCTGAAGAGAAGTTGCAGAGGTTGGTGGATGAATTTGGTAGGGTGTGTAAAAGAAGAAAATTGAAAGTGAATATAGGAAAGAGTAAGGTGATGAGGATAACAAAAAGATTAGGTGACGAAAGATTGAATATCAGATTGGAGGGAGAGAGTATGGAGGAGGTGAATGTATTCAGATATTTGGGAGTGGACATGTCAGCAGATGGGTCTATGAAGGATGAGGTGAATCATAGAATTGATGAGGGGAAAAGGGTGAGTGGTGCACTTCGGAGTCTGTGGAGACAAAGAACTTTGTCCATAGAAGTTAAGAGGGGAATGTATGAGAGTATAGTTATACCAACACTCTTATATGGGTGTGAAGCATGGGTGATGAATGATGCAACGAAGAGAAGGCTGGAGGCAGTGGAGATGTCATGTCTGAGGGCAATGTGTGGTGTGAATATCAGAGAATTCGTAGTTTGGAAATTAGGAGGAGGTGCCGGATTACCAAAACTATTATCCAGAGGGCTGAGGAGGGGTTGTTGAGGTGGTTCGGACATGCAGAGAGATTGGAATGAAACAGAATGACTTCAAGAGTGTATAAATCTGTAGTGGAGGGAAAGCGGGGTAGGGGTCGGCCTAGGAAAAGTTGGAGGGAGGGGGTTAAGGAGGTTTTGTGTGCAAGGGGCTTGGACTTCCAGCAACCATGCATGAGCGTATTTGATACGAGTGAATGGAGACAAATGGTTTTTAATACTTGACGTGCTGTTGGAGTGTGAGCAAAGTAACATTTATGAAGGGATTCAGGGAAACCGGCAGGCCGGACTTGAGTCCTGGAGATGGGAAGTACAGTGTCTGCACTCTGAAGGAGGGGTGTTAATGTTGCAGTTTTATAACTGTAGTGTAAAGCACCCCTCTGGCAAGACAGTGATGGAGTGAATGATGATGAAAGTTTTTCTTTTTCGGGCCACCCTGCCTTGGTGGGAATCGGCCGATGTGTTAATAAAAAAAAAAAAAAACTAAGGTATTAAAAGGACCCCAATGGAACTAAGTCACTTTGTCTGACTTTTTTGGGTTATCCTTGGTTCTCTACACATATGCTTTATACTACATTAGTGTATGTTATTATTACATTATTGTGCTAGTCCCTATGCTATCACTTCCTGGATAGTATCTACTACCTCACTGTTAATGTATGTTATTATTACATTATTGTACTAGTCCCTGTACTATCACTTCCCAGATAGTATCTACTACCTCACTGTCTCAAATTTTCTCACACAGTTGATTGTGTGACTTATTTTGTATTATCATTCCAGACTTGTTCAATTATTTACTAGTTACATAACTATTATACCTGGCAGCCTGCCTTCCTAACCACCAAGTGCACCCCACTACCCTTTATAATTGTTATCTTTTTTGCTCTACTTGTATTTTTTAACCCAAAATTTTACTATTTTACTCCCAAGTGCATTAGAGTAAACTTCTCATTGCATCTTATACCCAGTGCCTAGCACTCTTTTAGCTTTAATATTAATTATAACCCATTTTTTTTTTTTTCATTTTTTTCTCATATTTGTTAGGGAATAGCAATACAGTGGTCCCTCGGTTTTCGCCGAAAACTAGTTCCAGAATGCTGCTCAAGTGCCATAACCAAACGAATTTACTTCCTTAAGAAATAATGTCACGTAGGTTAGTCTATTTCAGACCCCCAAAAATACACTTGCAACAGCACTTACGAAAATACACTTACATAAATGTTCGAGTTTGGAGATGCACGAAAACCGAGGGACCACTGTAATTGATTCTAGTTACTTAGTCACATAAGGTGCTAAGTCAGGTACTTAAGTGTTATATTTTCTTTGTTTTAGATTTAAAATCAAATCATTGTCTCACATCTTCATAACCTTATACTACACCCAGTGCAATATTACATCATCATAATCATATTACAATAAATTCCAACCAGCCCTCTTTTTATTTTTCACTTTTTATTCTTTACTTTAATTTTTTAATTTACTATTACTTGCTTACTATTCTAAACTATTATTTTAGAATAGATAACCAGTGCAAGCTATTTTGTCAAACTTGTGCCATTATAAGAGTTAGCAATACCCCAGTATTATATAATTACTCATTTTAATCTACTATTTATAAACTATTAATTTTGTTTTCATTATTTTTTCTTTTAACTACCATTACCTACAGACTATTAACTTTAAATTATCACTTCCTGTACCAAACAATATTATTGTGTTCAGTAAATTTCATTAGCTAGTAAGATAAATAAGTTTAGTAAGAATATCCTATATCTCTGTGACTATTGTTCAAAATTGTGTTAACCCTTTGAATGTCGCAACCCCAAATCCTGAGGTGTCTCCTGGCGTCGCAAAATATTTGAAAAAAAAAATTGTTTTCTTATGAAATGATAGAGAATCTTTTCCCGATGGTAATGACACCAAAAGTATGAAATTTGATGGAAAACTTGTGGAATTACGCTCTCGTGAAGTTAGTGATCTCGGCGATATATACTCATCGGCGATTTCGCCGACTTTGAGCCCTATTTTCAGCTAATTCCATTGTTCCAGTCGACCAAACTCATAGCCATTTCTTTAGAACTCCATTTGTTCTATCGATTGAGTACAAGAAACCACCAATTTACTGATTTCAATTACCCAATAAAGTGGTCAGAAATTGGCAATTTGGCCAATTTCATGCAAAATAAAAGATGTCAATTTCACAATAGGGTCCAGAATAAACAATGCAGACATTCTTGGCACTAAAATAAGATTTTTTCTGTTCATTAGTCACGTCTTTAGGCCCTCTTATATTACTCTTGCTTTCTATTTTGATTTTTTATTCCACAAAAAATAGAAGATTTACTGTTATGCAGACTACTGCATTATTGTAAAAATGGTATAAATAATATCAGTGCACTTGTGTAAGAATATTAGACTCACCAGTTGACGTGTATTGGACATGTGCGTGATTTGTTTACTTGAACATTGGCAAAATCGAACATTTCTGCTACTTTGAGCTCAATTTCAAGGTTGTTTTCATCATGAAACTAATCAAAATCATCTCTATTTCTGTAATATGTTTTCCATTCTATCAAATGAGACCACAAAAAAGAGAATATAACCATAAATACTATATGAAAATACACCTCAAAGTCGGCGTTTTAACCCTTTCAGGGTCCGTGCCATAGTTTTACTGCTTTGAGTTCAGGGTCCAAACCGTAGTTCTACGTCATGAGCTCAGCTCACTCAGATAAGCTTTGAGCGGTAAATTTGGGCCTAGATATGAGAGAATACATCTACAGTGGTACCTCGACTTACGATGGTCCCCAAACTCACCCTTTTATGTAAGTTTATTTTTTTAAATGCTTTTGTAAGTGTAATTTTGGGGGTCTAAAAGGACTAGTCTATTTTACAACATTTCTTAAGGAGATAAATTCGTTTTGTAATGGCACTTGAACAGCATTCTGGAATGAAAAAATATCGTAAGTCGAGGTACCACTGTATGTGGTAAGTGTGCACCACATAAAACAAATCCTGCAGCACACAGTGCATAATGAGAGAAAAAAAAACTGAAACCGTAATTTTCGATTAAAACAGCGACTTTGCAGTGTTTTTTTGTATACTTTTTATGGTTGTATTTCAGATAAGCTTTGAGTGGTAAATTTGGGCCTAGATATGAGAGAATACATCTATGTGGTAAGTGTGCACCACATAAAACAAATCCTGCAGCACACAGTGCATAATGAGAGAAAAAAACTGAAACCGTAATTTTCGATTAAAACAGCGACTTTGCAGTGTTTTTTCGTATACTTTTTATGGTTGTATTTGCGATTTCTTGGTCTCATTTGATAGAGTGGAAGATATATTACAGATATAGAGATGATTTTGATTGTTTTTAGTACTGGAAATGGCTTGAAACTGAGCTCAAACGAGTGGAAATGTTAAATTTTTGCCGATGTTCAAGAGTAAACAAATGACCTCACACGCTCTAATACGCACCAGCTGGTGGGTCTAATATACGTTCACAAATGTGGTGATATTATCTGTACAATTATTACAATATTGCATAACAGTTAATCTTCCATTTTTTGGTTTGAATAAAAATTCATTATGTGAATAAATAATCAAAACGAATTCATTTGTAAAGACTGAAAACGTAACTAATGAACAGAGGAAATGTTAGTTTAGTGCCAGGAATGCCTGCATTGTTTATTCTGCACCCTATTTTGAAATTGGAATATTTTGAACTTTGAGTTAAATTGGCTAAATTACCAATTTCCAATCACTTTATTTTGTAGTTGAAACAGTTGACTGGGCGATTTCTTGTGCTCAATCAATAGAATAGAAGTAATACAAATGAAATCGCTAAGAATTTGGTCCACTGGAATAATGTAATTGGCTTAAAATGGGAGTCAAAGTCGGCAAAATCGCCGATGCGTAAATATCGCTGACACATCAAAATTCGCCAGAGCATAATTTCGTCAATTTTCAATAAAATTTTGTACTTTTCTTTATTACCTTCAGAAAAGATTCTCTACCATTTCATAAGAAAAAAATAAGATTTTTTTTTTTTTAAAATTTTTGGACACTTCCAAAAAAGGCCTTGGACCCTGAAAGGGTTAATCCAAAAACCCGGGCGGAGGTTTTTTTCTCATTATGCACTGTGCCGCAGGATTTTTTTTTACACCACATAGACCCATCTCATGTGGGCCTACCAGCTTTCTCCCGCTTGATTTGAAGCTGCTAGAAGTTTTGAGTACACTATATATACGTCCGAAACACTGGCTCGTAAGTTGTATATACGACCGAAACAGTCAAAAGGGTTTAAACCAATAGCTAGTAAGATTAATTAATCAAGTATCATATTAATAAGTTTAGCCTAATACATTGTTCTTAAGTCTAGTTATAGAATCACACTAAATCTTATGATTACAAGCATTGATCCTGATATCAACCTCTTATTAAATGACTTACATGAATCCAATAGCAACTGTAATTATTACACAGATCAAGCAGTCATTACTCAGAGCCAACAATAACATAAATATCTTTAATTACAATGTTAGATCTTTGAGCAAACATTATGATGACCTCACAGCACTACAAATCTGCAGACCAGTATGTCAATCATCACACTCACTGAGACCTGGCAAAAGCCGGGATCGGATTTATGCCATTCCAGGTTACACAGCCATACACAACTGTAGGACAGACAAGCGGGGGGGTGGAATAGCTATATATTACTCGGATCAACATAAACGACAGTGGACCCCCGCCTAACAAACAAAATTCACCAGAAGCCTGCTCAAGTGCCATTCCCAAACAAATTTACTTCCTTAAGAAATAATGTCATGGGGTTTAAAGTCTACAAAAAAATCCCTTTCCCACAAGCACTTAAAATTTATTATACTTACATAATTGTACGTTTCCCCGGGGTGTTTCGTTAGGGGGGGGTCCAATGTATCAATAACTCTTGCACAAGGGATGAACATGGAGAATATTTATAGCAAAATTTTAAAATAAAAAGACCTGCAAAACCCCTCACAGTGATAAACATCTACAGAGTACCACATCAAACATTCACCACTTTAGTGAAAAATTAGGAAACCTGATTGATAAAATGAACAAGGACCATTTGTTCCCTCGGAGATTTCAACATAAATCTCCTACATGACCAGGACCCACAAGTAACCGAATTCACAAACACTATGAGCAACTGCTTGTTGCTACCAACAATATCAAAACCTAAAGAATCTTTTGGATTTAGTATCTCCTTATTAGACCACATCTGACTAACCTATACCCCTTTTTTTAAAATCAGGCATAATCACAGACAAAAATTCCAGACCACTACCCTACCTTTCAAACCAACCTAGGTAAATTGCCCAAGACACTACTAAAGTTACCTTCAGACTACATAAAAGTCAGCTGTTAAAACCATAACAGCCATGATTAACATTGACTGGCTAATGAGATAGAAAAAATATTCAGATACATACTAATGAATATACGTATAAGTTTCCAAAACCACTACCTCTAAAACAAGCATTCCCCAAAAAAAACTAAACAGATCACAGCTAAGAGATTTAAACAGTCCCTGGCTAACACCCAGCATCCTAAATCCAAAACAAAAAGCACCAATATGAAAACAGTACAGAGGGGTCAAATAACCAGAGACCAATCCCAAAAACCCCTTGGCCCAAACTACCAGCCTGATAAGGGCAAAAAATTTTATTATGGGAAAAAATTACATAACATGTTGGGTATGAAAAGTCCCGAAACCCCATCGAAAATTTTAGAAAAAAAAAAGATATCCAAAACAAAACTATCAAATTAACAAAATCAGATGAACCCCATAAACTGAAAAGCAAACAGACTTAATGTTTTCTCTCCCCCATAGGAAAGAATCTGGAAAGATCCCAATGAACACCCGTCCATCAGACTACCTCCCCCCACCTACCCGAATAAAAATATTCTTGCTCCAAAACCAATGAAGTTTTCATCATCAACACCCTTAAAACAAGGCAGGAGACAAAAAAGCTTACCCCCTTATGTACAAAAAAGCTTTTGGTACTGTCATCAAGGAAGTGTCCTAGACCACTCCTCTCCTCATTTACATCAATGACCTACCGAATGCATCACAACTTCTCAGACCCATATTTACAGATGACACTACAAATGTCTTCTCTCACCCAAACCCAGTCATACTGGCCAACACTGTTAATGCTGAATTACAGAAAATATCTACCTGGATGACGACAAATAAACTTACTCTCAGTACTGACAAAACCTATTTCATTCAGTTTTGGAAACAGAGCTACAAATGTTCCACTTAACATAACGCCCTTGACAGTAGCTCCTACCCAAACACACATACAACAAATTTCCAAGAAAATCTCAGACAGTAGGCATACTATCAAAGATATGCTGTTATGTGCCTCAATCAGCTCTCCATGCACTGTGTCATTCACTCATCTACCCTTATCTCACCTATGGAATTTGTGCATGGGGATCAACAACATTAAATCACCTTAGACTGCTCATAACCCAGCAAAGGCTGCAGTCAGAATGATAACAAATTCCCACTCTAGACAGCATACTCCACCAATATTCAAAAGTCTAAAACTACTCACCGTAAAGAACATTCACAACTATTCTTGTGCCTACTACCTACATAGAACTACTCTCAAATATAAACCTCCCACTCAAAATTATCTTCACCAACTTTTTAACAAGGACCCATGACCATAACACAAGACACAGATCATTTTTTATATACCCCATGTCCATATCCCCCTATGTAAAAATTCTATGCACAAAAGGGGCCCAAAACGGGAATTCATTCCCAGTAAATACTAAAATAACCTGGTCTGAACATCAATTTAAAATCTTCTGAAAACCAAGTACTCACCCTAAACTAAATACTCACAAATTACTTTCCCCAAATGCTCACTGTTATTTTCCATAATATATTTCAATATTTACTATTGATGTAACCATCCTACAAAACACTTGTCACAATGTAATACCCAAAGAATGTAATTTGAGTACATTTTTTAAACCTGTTATAAGCAAATGTTTAACTAAAAGAAACTCAATCAACTTCTTAGTATTAAGTAGTCTATGCTTCATTAGATTAATCTGCCCTTAAATTTACCATGGCATGCTAGTGGCCTTTTTGCACTTCAGTTCAAGTTTGTAATAACAAATCTCGATGAAACCCTGCAACATCTTTCACTGAACACTGATATTGAATATCCATTGTATATGTTCTTGAGTTTATAATCAAAAATATTCCTGATAAAATAAACACTAAAATGGTGTTCTCCTGATGTACCGCATATGTTTCACAAGCCCTGCTTTTACACAAAACATTTCAGAACTCTGAACACTGAAATGGTTTATTCCCTTTTTACTGCATATGTTCCACAAGATGGCTTTTTATAAAACATTTAGACATTCTGAACATGAAATGGTTTATCTCCTGTTGTATCGCATATGTTTCACAAGACTGTTTTATGACTAAACATTAAACACTCTGAACACTGAAATGGTTTATCTCCTTATGTACCTGCATATGTTCCACAAGATGGTTTTTTATAAAACATTTCAGACATTCTGAACATGAAAATGGTTTATCTCCTGTTGTACCGCATATGTTTCCAAGATGCTTTTATGACTAAAACATTTCAGACACTCTGAACACTGAAATGGTTTATCCGTATGTCTGAATATGTGTCAAAGACCTTTTTGCTAAAACATTTCAGACATTCTGAACATTGAAATGGTTTATCTCCGTATGATTCATATGTTAAAGACTGTTTTTATGACTAAAACATTTCAGACATTCTGAACACTGAAATGGTTTATCTCCCCATTCCATTTTTCCCACAAGACTGCTTTAACTAAAACATTTCAGACATTTGAACACTAAAATTGTTTACCCTCTGTATGTACTGCATATGTTCCACAAAAATGCTTTTCGACTAAAAATTTCAGACATTCTGAACACTGAAATGGTTTAACTCCTTTGATGGCTCACATGTGTTTCACAAAGATTGGGCATTTTTGAATTTAAAACATTTCAGACATTCTGAACATTGAAATGGTTTATCTCCTGTATGTATTGCATATGTCAAAGTTTGCTTTTTGACTAAAACATTTCAGACATTCTGAACATTGAAATGGTTTATCCCTGTATGTATCGCATATTTTCCCACAAGATGCTTTTATGACTAAAACATTTCAGACACTTGAACAATTGAAATGGTTTAACTCTTGTCTCGCATTTGTATAAACAAAGATTCATTTTTGAGTAAAAACATTTCAGACATTCTGAACATTGAAATGGTTTATCTCCTGTATGTACTGCATAGTGCACAAGATTGCATTTTTGATAAAACATTTCAGACATCTGAACACTGAAATGGTTTTATCTCCCGTATGGGTACTTCCCTTATATGTTTCCAAGACTGTTTTTTTGAAAAACATTTCAGACACTCTGAACACTGAAATGGTTTATCTCCTGTATGTACTTGATATGTCACAAGTTTGCATTTTTGATAAAACATTTCAACATTCTGAACATTGAAATTTTATCTCCGTATGTCTGATATGTTTCACAAGATGTTTTTATACTAAAACATTCCAGACATTCTGAACATGAAATGGTTTATCTCCTATGTATTGCATATGTGTCACAAGATCTGCTTTTTACAAAACATTTCAGACACTGAACACTAAAATGGTTTATCTCCTGTATGTACCGCATATTTTTCAAAGATTGCTTTTTTAGTAAAACATTTGAACTTAAACATGTATGGTTTATGTTCCTTCTTTTTTTCAAAAGAAGGTATTTTTTTTTAAAATATTTTAGTCATTCAAAAAGATATATTCATCTTTTAATGTACCTAAGTGTATTTCAAGATTCAGTTTTTGGAAAAACATTTTACCAATTTGCGCTACTAAGATTATTTTCACTTAAAAAGACTATCATGATTTTTTAGTTTTTTGTTGAAGACTAATTTTAAATATTTCAACACTGTATATAGTAGATGAATATTTTCATTCTCTGTGTTTAAACAGTTTTTTTCTTAATTCATAACTACAACATTACTAACCTGTTTTTTCGATGAATTGACATAAATTTTTTTATAGAATTTTATTTATGAAACAAAATTTTAAAAATTATAATATCTAGCCAGTTAAAAATTCATAAGACTCCAATGCGCCCTTCTTTAAATTTCTGAAGATATAGGGAGTTACATGGGTTCAAGTATATTCCCAACCTGGTAGGTTTAGTCTTACACTGGGCAAGGTTCTTACAGTTCTGAAGATATAGTGTCTGCAAGAACAACCTGGTAATCTTAATGGTGCTTCTTGAAGTACTGAGATATAGGTAAGGGTTCTTGAAAACAAGAACGGCAACAAACCTGGAGTCTTACAACGGTGTTCTTTTAAGTACTGAAGATATAGTGTCTGGCAAGACACAACCGTAGTCTTACACTGTGCTTCTTAAAATACTGAAGATATAGTGTCTGGCAAGGATTTAAATGACTCTCGAGGTAGGGTCTTCCACACAAATATCTTCTGAAATAAAAAAACATGAGTGAGTATAGTTCAATATTCCACCATACAACAACAATATACTGAATTTTTCATTATTATAATGTACAAAATAAATTGTCCATTGTATTTAACCCTTTGTGGTCCATGCCGTAGTTGTACAGCTTGAAACCAGGTTGTGTCCTAGTTCTTTTTCTGTCTCATAAACACCCGAACAGGTATATTCATACTTCACACAAGTATAACAAAAACCCCCAAGGGTTTTA
>WNWK01005999.1:94742-111984 GCA_009830355.1 Cherax destructor
CTAACTATATCAAAACCACCTATTCTTTTATTGTATCTCCCATTAAAAAAAATAGATTTACTCGATATCTGTGGTTCCCCCTAAATTACACTTACTCCGCCCAAATGACTGTAAACAAAAATTTCTAATATAGCTCTCCTAATAAATCTTAAGTTCCCAGTTTCCTAAGAAACTCTCCCAATATAGGGCTTTAATTGTTATATTTTTGTACTACCTCATTATTATAAATCTAATTACAGTGGACCCCGGTTTCGTAATTAATTCGTTCCAGAATTGTTCAAGGCCGTTACCACACAAATTTGTTCCCAAAAAAATAATGTAAATTAGTTGTCCTTTTGACCCCCAAAAATACACTTACAAAAATCACTTACATAAGTGTTGAGTTTGGAGCATAAGAAACCGGGGTTCCACTTCCAGTTCCTAGTATGCAACAAGATATATTAAAATGTTTTCTTTCCATAACCTGTGTCAATATAGAGTAAGAATTAGGATTAGTCTGCCAAATGTCTATTATCAGAGGCCTTCCTTGCAATTAATATTTTAAAAAAGCCATATTTTAAGCTTTGCAAAAATTAATTATTATTTTTTTTTTTATTAACACATGGCCGATTCCCACCAAGGCAGGGTGGCCCGAAAAAAAACTTTGTCATCATTCACTCCATCACTGTCCTGCCAGAGGGGTGCTTACACACAGTTATAAACTGCAACATTAACACCCCTCCTTCAGAGTGCAGACACTGTACTTCCCATCTCCAGGACTCAAGTCCTGCCTGCCGGTTTCCTGAATCCCTTCATAAATGTTACTTTGCTCACACTCCAACAGCCGTCAAGTATTAAAACCATTTGTCTCCATTCACTCCTATCAAATACGCACATGCATGCTTGCTGGAAATCCAAGCCCCTCGCACACAAAACCTCTTTTTACCCCCTCCCTCCAACCTTTCCTAGGCCGACCCCTACCCCGCCTTCCTCCACTAAGATTTATACACTCAGGTCATTCTGTTTCGTTCCATTCTCTCTACATGTCCGAACCACCTCAACAACCCCTCCTCAGCCCTCTGGATAATAGTTTTGGTAATCCCGCGACTCCTCCTAATTTCCAAACTCTGAATTCTCTGCATTATATTCACACCACACATTGACCTCAGACATGACATCTCCACTGCCTCCAGCCTTCTCCCTCGTTGCGACATTCTCACCCATGCTTCACACCCATATAAGAGTGTTGGTATAACTATACTCTCATACATTCCCCTCTTAACTTCCATGGACTAAGTTCTTGTCTCCACAGACTCGAAGTGCACCACTCATTTTCCCCTCATCAATTATGATTCACCTCATCCTTCATGGACCCATCTGCTGACATGTCCACTCCCAAATATCTGAATACATTCACCTCCTCCATACTCTCTCCTCCAATCTGATATCCAATCTTTCGTCACCCTAATCTTTTGTTATCCTCATCACCTTACTCTTTCCTATATTCACTTTCAATTTTCTTCTTTACATACACTACCAAATTCATCCACCAACCTCTGCAACTTCTCTTCAGAATCTCCCAAAAGCACAGTGTCATCAGCAAAAAGCAACTGTGACAATTCCCACTTTATATTTGATTCTTTGTCTTTTAACCCCACCTCTTGCCAAGACCTCGCATTCACTTCTCTTACAACCCCATCTATAAATATATTGAACAACCACGGTGACATCACACATCCCTGTCTAAGGCCTACTTTTTACCGGGAAATAATCTCCCTCTCTCCTACACACTCTAACCTGAGCCTCACTATCCTCATAAAAGCTCTTCACTGCTTTCAGTAACCTACCTCCTATTCATACACCTGCAACATCTGCCACATTGCCCCCTATCTACCCTATCATCGCCTTTTCCAAATCCATAAATGCCACAAAAACCTCTTTACCCTTATCCAAATACTGTTCACCTATATGTTTTACTGCAAACACTTGGTCTACACACCCCTACCTTTCCTAAAGCCACCTTGTTCATCTGCTATTCTGCTCTCCGTCTTACTCTTAATTCTTTCAATAATAACTCTACCATAACTTTACCTGGTATACTCAACAGACTTATTCCCCTATAATTTTTGCACTCTCTTTTGTCCCCTTTGCCTTTATACAAAGGAACAATACACGCTCTCTGCCAGTCCCTAGGTACCTTACCCTCTTCCATACATGTATTAAATAATAGCACCAACCACTCTAAAACTATATCTCCGCCTGCTTTTAACATTTCCACCTTTATCCCATCAATCCAGCTGCCTTACCCCCTTTCATTCTACCCACTGCCTCACAAACTTCCCCACACTCACAACTGGCTCTTCCGCACTCCTACAAGATGTTATTCCTCCTTGCCCTATACACGAAATCACAGCTTCCCTGTCTTCATCAACATTTAACAACTCCTCAAAATATTCCCTCCATCTTCCCAATACCTCTAACTCTCCATTTAATAACTCTCCTCTCCTATTTTTAACTGTCAAATCCATTTGTTCCCTAGGCTTCCCTCAACTTATTAATCTCACTCCAAAACATTTTCTTATTTTCAACAAAATTTGTTGATAACATCTCACCCATTCTCTCATTTGCTCTCTTTTTATATTGCTTGATCACTCTCATAACCTCTCTTTTTTTCTTCATATACTCTTCCCTCCTTGCATCACTTCTACTTTGTAAAAACCTCTCATATGCTAACTTTTCTCCCTTACTACTCTCTTTACATCATCATTCCACCAATCGCTCCTCTTCCCTCCCGCACCCACTCGCCTGTAACCACAAACTTGCTGAACACTCTAACACTACATTCTTTAACCTACTCCATACATCTTGACCCCATTGCCTACACTCTCACTAGCCCATCTATCCTCCAATAGTTGTTTATATCTTACCCTAACTGCCTCCTCTTTTAGTTTATAAACCTTCACCTCTCTTACTTACTGCTTCTATTTTCCTTGTATCCCATCTACCTTTTACTCCCACTTTAGCTACAGCTAAAAAGTGATCTGATATATCTGTGGCCCCTCTATAAACATGTACATCCTGAAGTCTACTCAACAGTCTTTTATCTACCAATACATAGTCCAAGAAACTACTGTCATTACGCCCTACATCATATCTTGTATACTTATTTATCTCTTTTTCTTAAAATATGTATTACCTATAACTAAACCCCTTTCTTACAAAGTTCAATCAAAGGGCTCCCATTTTCATTTACACCTGCACCCCAAACATACCTACCACACCTCTCTACATGTTTCTCCTACTTTAGCATTTAGGTCCCCTACTAAATTACTCTCTCACTTGGTTCAAAGGTTCCTATACATTCGCTAACATCTCCCAAAATCTCTCTCTCCTCTACACTCCTCTCTTCTCCAGGTGCATACACGCTTATTATAACCCACTTTTCGCATCCGACCTTATTTTAATCCACATAATCCTTGAATTTACACATTTATATTCCTTCTTCTCCTTCCATAACTGGTAATTCAACATTATTGCTACCCCTTCCTTAGCTCTAACTCTCTCAGATACTCTGACTTAATCCCATTTATTTCTCCCACTGAAACTCGCCTACCCCCTTCAGCTTTGTTTGCTTAGGGCCAGGACATCCAACTCTTTTCATTCATAACATCAGCAATCATCTCTTTCTTATCATCCCTCATCCCGCATTATTATTATTATTATTATGCAGAGTAGTACATATTGCATAAAAATATTCACAAAAATACCACCAGTGTGTACAGAGAAGAACAGTGATGAAACTGTTGATGTAGCTAGGAAATGAAAGATTTAATAAACCAGGCCGACCAATGTAGCCAGTTCTGTAAACCCATCATCTTCATAGATTCCTGAAATTTTTAGAAAATTATAAATTTTGTTACATTCTTTTTTTTTTGTACAAGAACAGATGCTTCTATTATTAATGGTAAATATAAGAAAGGAGAAACACTGCAACAGGCCTATTGGCCCATACTGGGCAGGTCCTTCTCGAATGCATCCCATTACCTGGAGTTTACCTGGAGAGTGTTCCAGGGGTCAATGCCCCCGTGGCCCGGTCTGTGACCAGGCCTCATGGTGGATCAGAGCCTGATCAACCAGGCTGTTACTGCTGGCCACACGCATTAACAAAAATATTTGCACAACCCATTTTCAATGCTACTAAAGCAATAAGCTTTGATAACCATTTTAACTTATGTGCATGCCCCATTTAAATCCAACCCTCTCACTCGTGTACATATACACATACTGAGACACTATTAAAGCAATGTAAAAATTATTTTTAAAATTTAAACAAGAAATTGTTTTACATACAACTACTTCTTGATTAGAAATGTTACCCATTTGCTGGAAAACACTATTGCAAATGATATACTGAAAAATTTATATACAGAAGGAGCTCTAAAATTGTATGGAGGTACCATCTCTAGAACTAGACCAAGGACCCTCATCCTCAGAGTACGACTTATAAGTAACGCAAATTTTCAAGTACGTAACAACAATACCAAAGTGGTTACAGTGTGTCAAAACACTGGGTAAGGCCACCTAGGAGAGAAGTGATAATTGTTTTCAGATGGGACCATGTGGTGTAGTGGCTAGGCTCAGACTAGGTTATGTATCCCTTGTTAAAAATGGGAAGGCTGGGCCAGACTAGACATATGTATATAATATAATATATAATAATAATATAATATTTTTATTTCATTGCAAGTTTACATCGAGATTTTGTAATTACAATCATGAACTGAAGTGCAAAGAGAGCCACTATCATGCCATGGCATTATGGGCAGACTAAATCTAATGGCTTATAGACTACTTAATACTAGAGAAATTGATTGAGTTTGTTTTAGTTAAACATTAGCTTATTTTTATAACAGATAATAAGTTTACTCACATTACAATCTGAGGATATTACATTGTGACAAGGTGAAAGTGTTTTGTAGGATGGTTACATCAATAGTAAATATTGAAATTACAATGGTAGCTCGACATACAAGCAGCTCCCAACTCGAACAATTATGTAAGTGTATTTCTGTAAGTGCTTTTGTAAGTGTATTTTTGGGGGTCTGAAACAGATTAATCTAATTGACATTATTCCATATGGGAACAAATTCGTTCGGTATCAGCACTCAAACAGCCTTCTGAAAAGAATTAAACTCGTAACTCGAGGCACCACTGTATATTATGGGAAAATAACCCTGAGCATTGTTGAAAGTAGTTTACAGTATGAGTATTTAGTTTAGGGTGAGTAGGTGGTTTTTGAGAAGAGTCTTAAATTGATGTTCAGACCAGGTTATTTTAGTATTTACTGGTAATGAATTCCAGATTTTGGGGCCCTTTATGTGCATAGAATTTTTACACAGGGTGATATGAACACGGGGTATATCAAAAAGTGACCTGTGTCTTGTTATGGTCATGGGTCCTGTTAAAGTTGATGAGGAGAATTTTGAGCGGAGGGTTTATATTTGAGTGTACAGTTCTATGTATGTAGTAGGCACAAGAATAAGTGTGAATGTTCTTTATGGTGAGTAGTTTTAGACTTTTGAATAGTGGTGGAGTATGCTGTCTAGAGTGGGAATTTGTTATCATTCTGACTGCAGCCTTTTTCTGGGTTATGAGCAGTCTCAGGTGATTTAATGTTGTTGATTCCCATGCACAAATTCCATAGGTGAGATAAGGGTAGATGAGTGAATAATACAGTGCAAGGAGAGCTGATTGAGGCACATAGTAGCGTATCTTTGATAGTATGCCTACTGTCTGAGATTTTCTTGGAAATTTGCTATATGTGTGTTTGGAATTTAATGCTACTGTGGAAACTTATTTCTTTGCTAAACGTTCCACAGGGTAAATAAGCCGTATGAAACCTTAATCTGCCACCGGTAGGTCCTCTGAGTTTATGAACCCACACACCCACCCAAACAACACACACTCGAGTTGGCGAAGTTAGTGAAATTGCACATATTAATTCATAGATTTACTCTCCTAGGAAGGTCTAGGTAAGTTTGTACAGTTAGTTACTAATATTAGGATTATTGAGGCAACTTTAGATATTAATAAGGTAGCCCTAGGACATTAACATAGGTAGGTTTAGGCCTTCAATAGGCAAACATTAGGTTATGTTTGCTAAGGAGAACTGGCAGCCCCACACTTGAACTAGGCAGGAGAGAGATGCTAGTTCCTTCTTCTTAGACCAGACACCAATGAGTGAACAAGTGCCGTGTACAGCTGCGCGGCAAACCCATATGTCTACCACCAACAGACCTGGGAACTCGGAAGAGACATCCCGAAGTACTGTGGATATCTTTCTCTATCCAGACCTATTACAGTAAGACAATACCTTTCTTTCTCTCAGTATCTGGCCAGTTTTCTGGGGGAAACGTGAGTGAGTTTATCTGTGGGTCTCGAGCAGACGGACGCTATTACATCAGTACTTACCAGCGTCTTCTCTTAAGTACAAGTCTAGAAACTAGTGTCCCATACTGCTTAGATATTGCTTAGAGGATAACCCCTTGGAGTTAGGGATTTCTGAGTTTCAGGCAGGACACTTATACCACTTGAATTCTTGCAGATCATAGCACTGTCTGCATGTGATCGATTTGAAGGGGACTAAGGCTTAGGGAGATTGGAAGACTAGGTGACAAATTCTTCTCCATCAAGTAAGTTAACCCCCCTTTAGTCGTGCATGTAGGTGGGGAATTCTTGCAGCTGCAGTTATTTGGAAATCTGTCCCATAAGCCACTTGTGAGCCTGAGAGGAGTAATCTCAGAGTGTCGGTGTCAACAGAGCTTGCCAGAGAGCAGCTTACAAGGAGGCAGTTCAAAGACAAATTTCCACAACTACTGTCAAGGTGGATTCCTAGAAATTTTTCCTCTGTGAGTCTTGTGATGGGTGATCCATTAAGCATTATGTTAAGTGGAACATTTGCAGCTCTGTTTCCAAACTGAATGAAATAGGTCTTGTCAGTATTGAGAGTAAGCTTATTAGTCGTCATCCAGGTAGATATTTTCTGTAATTCAGCATTAACAGTGTTAGCCAGTATGACTGGGTTTAGGCGAGAGAAGACATATGTATTGTCATCTGCAAATAATATGGGTTTGAGTAGTTGTGATGCATTCAGTAGGTAATTGATGTAAATGAGGAATAGGAGTGGTCCTAGGACACTTCCTTGTGGGACACCGACTGTAATTTGTTGTGGAAGAGTTAGTTCCATTTGTGTACACGTATTGGCTTCTGTTACTAAGGTATGACTTTAGGTATGCTGTAAATACCTATACAGTGAGGAAATTAAAATCTCATCGGAGTACAAAACAAATTCCAACCACACAATAGAGCGAAAAACTAATGTCAAAGACCTGGGAGTGATCATGTCAGAGGATCTTACCTTCAAGGACCATAACACCGTAGCAATCGCATCTGCTAGAAAAATGACAGGATGGATAATGAGAACCTTCAAAACCAGGGATGCAAAGCCCATGTTGACACTTTACAAATCGCTTGTTCTATCTAGGCTGGAATATTGCTGCACACTAACTGCACCTTTCAAGGCAGGTGAAATTGCTGACCTTGAAAATGTGCAGAGAACCTTCACGGCACGCATAACTGCGATAAACCACCTCAATTACTGGGAATGCTTGAAGTTTCTAAACCTGTACTCCCTAGAACGCAGGCAGGAGAGATACATTGTTATATACACGTGGAAAATTCTCGAGGGATTAGTACCAAACTTGCACACGAGAGTCACTCCCTACGAAAGCAAAAGACTCGGCAGGCGATGTAACATCCCCCCAATGAAAAGCAGGTGTGCCACCAGCACGTTGAGGGACAAGACAATAAGTGTCAGGGGCCCCAAGATTGTTCAACTGCCTCCCAGCATACATAAGGGGGATTACCAACAAACCCCTGGCTGTCTTCAAGCAGGCACTGGACAGGCACCTAAAGTCGGTACCTGACCAGCCAGGCTGTGGTTCGTACGTTGGACTGCGTGCGGCCAGCAGTAACAGCCTGATTGATCAGGCTCTGGTCCAACATGAGGCCTGGTCACAGACCGGGCCGCGGGGGCGTTGACCCCTGGAATTCTCTCCAGGTAAACTCCAGGTAAACAGTGGATCCCCGAGTTTCGGTCACCTCGGAAATCGAACAATTATGTAAGTTTAATATTGTAAGTGGTTTTGTATGTGTATTTTTGGGGTCTGAAAGGACTAATCTAATTTACATTTTTCCTTAAGGGAACAAATTCGTTCGGTAATATCACTTGAACAGCCTTCTGGAATGAATTATGACCGAAACTCGGGGGTCCACTGTACACTGAATATATAATTAATTTTGTAGCATTTTAGATAACCTATTCTGAAAGGAGGGATAAGTTTTCAGAAGCAGAGATGGACTATTTAAGAATGTAAGTATTCCTCTAGACTTTATTAGGCATTAACGAGCTACCTACACCAGAGCACATAGTGAGAACCGTAACACTGAAGTACAAAGGGAAAACAACGTAACAACTTGGAAGGAATAAACTCACTTATCATTTAATTTTTTGAAGATTTTAAATAGCAATGGGAAATTGGATCATTATCTTTAGCATCACTGGTAAACTTCTGATTTCAATTGATTTGTTGAACGAAGTTTGCAATAGTGATGACAGCATATGAGCTACTTTTTTTTTGTACATTAGAAACAATACTATTCCCCTCAAGGTTTTCTTTTTTTGACACTTTTTATGCTAAGTAAAAGCATTAAATCCACTTTGGCCCATTTCAAATAAGGCATTTTCCTGTTGGTTACACACCGTGTTTGCTGGTAGGAAAGCTGGTGGTGGAACAACAGGTCCTGGTTTCATTGTTTACTTATCTGTCCACCCTGACAACACTGTCCATCATGTTTACCTTGTCCACCCTGACTACAATGTCCACCCTGACAACACTGTTAGGGTGTTTGGGAGTGTTATCCAATGATACAATTGGTCTGGTTGCTAGAGCTCTCGCTTCACACACGGAGGGCCCAGGTTCGATTCCTTACACCTGTTGTCATGTTCACCTAGCAGCAAATAGGTACCTGGGGTGTTAGTCGACTGGTGTGGGTTGCATCCTGGGGGACAAGATTAGGGACCTAAATGGAAATAAGACAGACAGTCCTCGATGACGCACTGACTTTCTTGGGTTATCCTGGGTGGCTAACCCTCCGGGGTTAAAAATCCGAAGAAATTTTATCTTATCTTTTTAACCCAGTAACAATGTGAACCATTCTTCAATTACTGCATATTTTCTAACTGTTTTTAAATGTTTCAAAATAGCAAAACTACACTTTCACAGCCTAAAATTAAAACTTTCTTTCTGTTAAATACATCAGCATTTTTTAAGTTTGAAACCAATCAGAAGATTCATTCTCAAATTAGCATACAAAAAATATTACCAGTTTTTTAACAAAACTGGCAAATTTGCACCTAAAAAGTACAATAACAATTCAAACTTTTCTCTATATAGGATACACCAGTGTTGAACGTTTGATGCCAATCAGAAGAGCCATTCTTAAGTTATTACACAGAAGCCAATACTCAATTATATTTACAAAATTTCTAAATTGGAACATGCAAAGCAATAAAAAAAAATCTGAAACTTCCTCTAAGAAAGATATAATACCATTGAAAGTTTAAAGCTATTTCTATAGAACTCCATTTGTTCTATCTATTGAGTACAAGAAACCACCAATTTACCGATTTCAACTACCCAATATAGTGGTCAGAAATTGGCAATTTGGCCAATTTCATGCAAAATAAAAAAGATGTAAATTTCAAAATAGGGTCCAGAATAAACAATGCAGACATTCCTGGGAATAAAAAAAGATTTTCTCTGTTCATTAGTCACGTCTTTAGGCCCCTCTTATATTACTCTTGCTTTCTATTTTGATTTTTTATTCACACAAAAAATAGAAGATTTACTGTTATGCAGACTATTGCATTTTTGTTTTCTCATTATGCACTGCGTGCTGCAGGATTTTTTTTATACAGCGCACACTGACCACACAGACCCATTCTCTCATATGTGGGCCTACCAGCTTTCTCCCGCTTGATTTGAAGCCGCTAGAATTTTCGAGTACGTATATATACGTAGAAGCAAATACAAAGTGGGAGTTGTCACAGTTGCTTTTTGCTGATGACACTGTGCTTTTGGGAGATTCTGAAGAGAAGTTGCAGAGGTTGGTGGATGAATTTGGTAGGGTGTGTAAAAGAAGAAAATTGAAAGTGAATATAGGAAAGAGTAAGGTGATGAGGATAACAAAAAGAATAGGTGACGAAAGATTGGATATCAGATTGGAGGGAGAGAGTATGGAGGAGGTGAATGTATTCAGATATTTGGGAGTGGACATGTGGCGGATGGGTCTATGAAGGATGAGGTGAATCATAGAATTGATGAGGGAAAAGGGTGAGTGGAGCACTTCAGAGTCTGTGGAGACAAAGAACCTTGTCCATGGAAGTAAAGAGAGGAATGTATGAGAGTATAGTTATACCAACGCTCTTATATGGGTGTGAAGCATGGGTGATGACTGTTGCAACGAGGAGAAGGCTGGAGGCAGTGGAGATGTCATGTCTGAGGTCAATGTGTGGTGTGAATATAATGCAGAGAATTCGGAGTTTGGAAATTAGGAGGAGGTGCGGATTACCAAAACGATTGTCCAGAGAGCTGAGGAGGGTTGTTGAGGTGGTTTGGACATGTAGAGAGAATGGAACGAGACAGAGTGACTTCGAGAGTGTATAAATCTGTAGTGGAGGAAAGGCAGGGTATGGGTCGGCCTAGGAAAGGTTGGAGGGAGGGGGTAAAGGAAGTTTTGTGTGCGAGGGGCTTGGACTTCCAGCAAGCATGTGTGAGCGTATTTGATAGGAGTGAATGGAGGCATATGGTTTTTAATACTTGACGTGCTGTTGGAGTGTGAGCAAAGTAACATTTATGAAGGGATTCAGGAAACGGCAGGCCGGACTTGAGTTCTGGAGATGGGAAGTACAGTGCCGGCACTCTGAAGGAGGGTGTTAATGTTGCAGTTTTATAACTGTAGTGTAAAGCACCCCTCTGGCAAGACAATGATGGAGTGAATGATGATGAAAGTTTTTTCTTTTTCGGGCCACCCTGCCTTGGTGGGAATCGGCCGATGTGTTAATAAAAAAAATAATAAAAAATATATACGTCCGAAACACTGGCTCGTAAAACGTATATATACGACCGAAACAGTCAAAGGGTTAAAGTCCAACAATCACTATTTGTATCCACGTTTTGAGAATGTCTAATAACCCACACAGCCCGGCACTTTTTGGGTTTTCCTGTGCTAACAGTCCTCTGGGATTAATACTTTGAATATCATGTTTTTCTTCTTCAAAAAAGTTCTTGATTATATTTTAATGAGATAATAAATACATGCTGAAGTTTAAAGGCCTAACTGTAAAAAAAAAAAAACTTGTAAAAGCGTGTGTTCCATGCAACAAGTGTTTGTCACAACCAGCCAATATTAGCAACAACTTCAGAATTGAAGCTGGAGTTGAGTTCTGGAGGTGGAAAGTGCAGTGCTTAAACTCTGAAGGATGGGAGGGAATTACAATTCAGAGGATCATTTCAATAGTGATTCTGCACACTTCTGGCAAGGTACTGAATGAGTGATGGTGTATATGTTTTCTTCTTTGCTGGGAATAAGTCTATGTGGTAAAAATAAAAAAAAATAAAAGTATCATCAGATTTTTAGATTTTGAGGAATGGGTGGTCTGTAATGTTTAACATTCATAAAAGATGTTCTGTATTAGCATTACATTAGTCACTTAACATAAAGTGAATGTTACTGTAATCTAAACAGATATATTATAGTTAAATCCTGAGATAATGTACAGTCATTCACTATAAAGCAGGTAAATGTTACAATTACCTTCAGTTTTCTTTCTTTCTCGTAGACAACACTCTTGACAATATTGATAGCAGGATAAATGTATGATAACAGAAGAACAAATGGCAGCCATGCCTGTAATGCCACCAGGTAATTATCATCTATGAACGGCGGGTAAGGCATTCGCTGCATTTCTACTGAAAAATACACTGTAAAAAAAAAAAATAACTTTAAGAACCTGTTTTATCAGAATGTTTGTTGAATCTATTACAAAACACAAATGACCATAAATGTGAGGTAAATTAAAAGATTTACATCTTTGAAAATCATTTAAATTATAAAGTGTATAAATAAACTTATTCAAAATATTCACTGATATACACACTTTGGTAGTATAGGGCACAGTTCTAAGGTTAATAATTTTGTCAAAAAGTAGTGGGTAGACTTATTCAAGGGTAATATTTCAGAAGGGTTCATATCTATTAACTGTAATCCCTATATAAAATACACTAAAGCAGAATGGACACCATATATAGCCAATGTTTTTGCCTCCCTTTATATTCATGGAAATATATAATAATAATAATAATATGTCTCAAGTCCCACCCTTAACCCTTTGACTGTTTCGGACGTATATATATGTCTTACAAGCCAATGTTTCAGACGTATTTATACGCCTAAATTCTAGCGGCCTCAAATCAAGCAGGAGAAAGCTGGTAGGCCCACATGTGAGAGAATGGGTCTGTGTGGTCAGTGTGCGCAGTATAAAAAAAATCGGGCAGCCACTGGTGCATTGTGGGAACACCATTTCAATAGTCCTTGTTCAGCATGCCTAGCGGTAAGAATTATTTGACTCCTTGGCGCATCTGGGACATTTCTCTTCCTCAATGATAGCTCTAACACAGATGGAAGTGTCTCTGAAGATAAATTTCATGGTTTTGAGGAGTTTGTGACCGAAACAATGCCCAGGATACCAGAAGGAAGGAAGGAAAGAAAGAAAGTAAGTAAGGAAGGAAGAGATGTGAGGAAGGAATGAAGGAAAGAGAGATGAGAGGAAGGAAGGAAAGAAGAGATGAGAGGAAGGAAGGAAAGAAGAGATGAGAGGAAGGAAGGAAAGAAGTAAGGAAGGAGGAAAGGAAGAAGGAAGGAAGTAAGAAAGAAAGAAAGAGAAAAGGGAAGGAAGGAAGAGATGAGAGGAAGGAAGGAAGAGATGAGAGGAAGGAAGGAACAAAAGAAGTAAGAAAAGAAGTAAGAAAGGAAGTAAGAAATAAAGGAAGGAATGAAGGAAGAAAGGCAGGAAGGAAGAGATGATAGGAAGGAAGGAAGGAAATATGTAAGAAAGGAAGGCAGAAAGAAATGAAGGAATGAAGGAAAAAAGGAAGCTAGGTGATAAGTTTCAGCTGCTTAGGTATGGAAAAAATGAAGAACTCAAAAGGAACACTATATACAAAACGCAAGAGGGTCACCACATAGAACGAAAGGAACACGTAAAGGACTTGGGAATAATTATGTCTGCTGATCTGTCATTTAAAGACCATAACAAGACAAAGATCACAACAGCCAGGAAGATGACGGGGTGGGTAATGAGAACTTTCAAAACAAGGGAAATAATGCCGATGGTGACACTATTCAAATCGCTAGTGCTCCCTCACTTAGAATACTGCTCAGTGCTGACGGCCCCGTTCAGGGCAGGAGAAATAGCAGAGCTGGAACAAATCCAGAGATCGTTTACGGCTCACATTGAGCCATTGAAACATCTAAATTATTGGGAACGCCTTCAAGTCTTGAACATGTACTCATTGGAGCGGAGAGAGAGAGAGATACATGATAATATATACATGGAAAGTACTTGAGGGGCTAGTCCCAAATCTGCACACTGCCATAACAACATACTGGAGTGAGAGATATGGGAGAAAGTGTAAAATTACCCAGTGAGGAGCAGGGGTGCGGTGGGGACAATACGGGAGCACTGTATTAACATCCGGGGTCCCAGACTATTCAACATCTTACCAGAAGATATCCGAAACACGGCTGGAACCAGTGTAGAAGCCTTCAAGAGGAAACTGGACAAATATCTTCACCAGGTGCCAGATCAACCAGGCTGTGATGGATATGTGGGGCAGCGGGCCTCCAGCAGCAACAGCCTGGTTGACCAGGCAGCACCAGACGAGCCTGGCCCATGGCCGGGCTCAGAGAGTAGATACTCTCGAAACTCTTCAAAGGTATATCAAAGGAAGGTAGGTATGAAGGAAAGGAAGGAGGTTGTGGAGAAAAAGACATGGGTCCCCTTTTGTGTTGACAGGCAGTGTGGGGTGGTGAGTAATGGTATAATATGTCATTTTGACAGCTGCCTTACCCTGACTCAGCAAATTTAGATGTTCCCCCCCACACACACACACATAGCTTGGGGCTTGAAGTGCTAATTGCAGTTGATGGAAAGTGTCTAGTCATTATATATGTGTATATATATTATAGAACAATAGTAATAAACAATTTTTTTTATTGTTGGTTGGTGTAAACAAGTTTTGTAAACAATATAATGATACTAATGTTTGTGCGATTATTGTGTTGCATACAACGAGTGTATATATATACATTGCACCTTACTTTGGTCTCACAGGCCACATAAGTTATGTAAAAACATAAAATAGTGAAAAAAACAAGAAACCTACGAAAGGAAGTAAACCAAAGTTTACCGGGTGAGCGGCATTCGCCGCTGTTGCCATATGCGGCTCATTTTTTTGCCAACTTTACGCCTCTATATCTCGGTAAATACTGATCGCAAACAGTTTTTGGGGGGATTTAAACAATCAGAAAAATAATCTTAACATTTTGATAAGAAAAAATAATTTTTTTTTTTCGAATATTTCCCGACATAGAATGACAGTTTCAGAGAGGGGCCTCCGACAGTCAAAGGGTTAATATACAAACGAGCCGCTCATGTCCTTTCACATCCTATTTCATTACTTTTTAACAAATCATTAGAAACTAGCACTTTCCCGACACTACTCAAAACAGCAAGGGTTACACCAATACAAAAAGGTGGTGACCCCACAGACGTAAACAACTATAGGCCTATATCAAATCTACCGTTGCAATCCAAAATCTTCGAGAAACTTGTGCACAAAAGATTATACTCATTTATAACGACACAAAGCATACTCAACCCCTGCCAATTTGGCTTCAGGAAAAATAAAAGCACTAACGATGCAATAGTAAAAATGATAGACCTGCTTTACACAGCACTCGAAAATAAGGAATATCCATTAGGACTTTTTTTTAACCTAAGGAAAGCTTTCGACACAGTAAACCACGGCATTCTACTCCCCAAACTTGACCACTATGGAATAAGAGGTCATGCACTAGCATACTTCAAATCCTACGTCACTAATAGGTATCAGTATGTCACTAATAAAGACACATCATCCACGACACGCCACTTGACACCGAGCACGGAAGTGTCTCTGGTCCACTGCTCTTCCTCTTATACATCAATGACCTTCCCAATGTATCACAACACCTGAAACCAATACTCTTTGCTGACTGACACAACTTATGTCATCTCCCACACAAATCTTGCCACGCTTAATACCATTGTTAACGATCAATTAATAAAAATATCAACATGGATGACAGCCAATAAACTTACACTCAACACTGATAAGACCTTCTATATTATGTTTGGCAACAGAGCAGGTGATCCACAATTAAAAATTAAGATCAACACTACACCTATTGCTAAACATAATGAGGGCAAGTTCCTGGGCCTTCACCTTGACAGCAGCCTAAAATTCAGCACCCATATCCAACACATAACAAAGAAAGTGTCCAAAACTGTGGGGATCCTCTAAGATACGGTATTATGTACCACAATCAGCCCTACTCACACTATACTACTCACTCATCTATCCCTACCTTACATATGCCATTTGTGCATGGGGATCAACAGCAAATACCCACCTAAAGCCAATAATAACCCAACAAAAAGCCGCAGTAAGAATTATCACGCAATCCAACGCTAGGCAGCACACCCCCCAACTCTTCAAAGACCTAAACCTACTCACTGTTCAGAACATTCATACTTACTACTCTGCTATCTACATTTATAGAACCATAAATTCCAACTTTAACCCTGAGCTAAAACACTTTCTTGACAGTTGTGACAGGACCCATAGACATAATAACAGACATAAACATCTCTTTGACATTCCCCGTGTCCGACTAAATCTATACAAAAATTCAATGCGCATAAAAGGGCCTAAAATCTGGAACTCCTGCCTGAAAACTCTAGAACTGCAGACACAACCTCCATTTTCAAAAGCACCGTTAAAAACATCTTATCTCACTTACGCACCCAACCGGTAGCTAACCACATGAAAACTACTTTATCTTGCACATATCCACAGCAAAATACACTTATTGATATCTGTGATTCCCTTAATTTGACATGATTAACCAAAATTCTAATACAACTATTGCTTCATAATTTTTAAGCTAGTCATAAGTTTGCCTAAGACACTCCAATATAGAAACGGTATTATGCCAATACATAACCTTTACCATTAATATATAAAGTAATTGTTAAATTCTTAAATGTTTAAATTTCAGTACCTCAATTTTGTAAACCTAGTTAATCACTACATTACCTAACCTTCTATCAGTATAATCATTGTGTCACTATTGAGTAAGACCTATCATAAGACTGCCGAAAACCTAGGCATACCTAGCATATTATTGGCCATCTTGTAATATCTACTTCATAAAATGTATAATTATAAGTACAACCACTTTGTATATAACTAGAAATAAAGAATTTGAATTTGAATTTGAATAATAATATTTTTTATTTCATTGCAAGTTTACATCGAGATTTTGTAATTACAATTATGAATTGCAGTGCAAAGAGAGCCACTATCATGCCATTGCATTATGGGCAGACTAAATCTAATGTCTTATAGACTACTTAATACTAGAGAAATTGATCAAGTTTGTTAAACATTAGTTTTTATTTAAAGCAGATAATAAGTTTACTCAAATTACAATCTGAGGATATTACATTGTGACAAGGTGAAAGTATTTTGTAGGTTGGTTATATCAATAGTAAATATTGAAATTATATTATGGGAAAATAACACTGAGCGTTGTTGAAGTAGTTTACCGTATGAGAATGATTCAATTTGGTGTGGGGGCAGGTATTTATACTATAATGTAGTACACATTTATTAATGTTGAACTTTGGGAATTTATTTTGAAGTTTTAAGATTTAGGTAATTGGGAGATTTTGGTTGAATTGAGTATAGAGTATTTAGTTTGGGAGTAGATGGTTTTTGAGAAGAGTCTTAAATTGATGTTCAGACCAGGTTATTTT